>QJPP01001795.1:0-43511 GCA_003996215.1 Jaltomata sinuosa | reverse complement strand
AATGACTTAAAATAGTGAAGTGTAGTAAGTTAAAATTTGAATTAGTGACTTAAAATAAGTAAAGTGTAGTTAGTTGTTAGTTGGAATTTTGAATTAGTAACTTAAAATAAGTAAAGTGTAGTTAGTTAAAATTTGAATTAGTGACTTAAAATAAGTAAAGTGTAGTTAGTTGTTAGTTGGAATTTTGAATTAATGACTTAAAATAAGTAAAGTGTAGTTAGTTGTTAGTTGGAATTTTGAACTAGTGACTTAAAATAGTGAAGTGTAGTAAGTTAAAATTTTGAACTAGTGACTTAGAATAAGTAAAGTGTAGTAAGTTAAAATTTTGGAATTATGAACTAATGACTTAAAATAGTGAAGTGTAGAAAGTTAAAATTTGAATTAGTGACTTAAAATAAGTAAAGTGTAGTTAGTTGTTAGTTGGAATTTTGAATTAGTGACTTAAAATAAGTAAAGTGTAGTTAGTTGTTAGTTGGAATTTTGAACTAGTGACTTAAAATAGTGAAGTGTGATTTAGTTATTGGAATTAGTTCAAATGTGATTTAATTAAGCTCTAGTTTGATTTATTCTTTGTGTAGATGGAACCTGATCGTAGTTGGATGTATAATAGAAACAATCCTGGTCGAGCTTCGATATTGTGGATAAAGCGGTCGTGTCTGTAATGAAGGAGAAGATATCTATGCTCACTGCCGAGCTTGCTGCATCAAACGAAAGGGAGAAGAAAAGAGACGAGCAGATTGCACAGATTGCAGCATCAAAGGAGATAGAGAACAAGAGGTATGCGGAGCTTCAGTCCCAGTTAAAATCTCTTTTTGAGTCGGGAAAAATTATTCCTCATTGTGCTAGTGATAAACGTCGATGCCTAGTGGATGAGTCTGATATCGAGGGTGAGGAGGGTGAAGAGGATGAGGAGGGTGAAGAGGATGAGGATGATGATGCTAATGATGAGTAGTTGTGTTGTACCTAACTACTAGACATTTTGAACTTAGTATATATAGTTTGTACACTTTTTAGATTGTTTGATCGTATTTTAAGTTTAATTTGAAGTAGTGAAACGTAAATATAGAAAAATATCGTCTTGATAGCTATTTGAGCTGTTTTGGTTGAATATATGCATTATCAAATATGCAGGTGGGCAATTCAAATTGCAGCAATTTACTGCCAATTTTATGGCAAAATATCGACAACAAACCGACCTCCAGAGGTCGGTATTTTTGGTAAATTTTCCAGAAAACCGACTTCCTGATGTCGGTATTTTTAATAACAACATAAGAACTTGTTTAATTCTTCATATTCATCCGTGAGGACTTGTAAAAAGATTAATTTATTTGTGAAATTGATGTTTTACCTTTGGATTGCATCTGTGAAAGGCACAAGTTCATCAAAAGTTGCATAAGCATCAAAAGTATCATCAATGATGGAGGTTATCTTGAATACTTGTGTCATCATTTTTCTTGCACGACTATATTGAGGCTCAAAATACACTCCTAATACCCAATAGTAACACTCAACCAATCTGTCTCTTGCATATGGATATTTGTTTGCAAAATCCAATTCTTTCCACCACCTACATGTTGGGATCAAAGTCGAGAGGGCGTCACACAGAAGTTAATAATTTCAAATCATGAAGACGATAAATCAACAGCAAAGAAAAAACTATTTTAAGAAAAAAAACTTTATATGATATGAGTTTGGTCAATTAACCTATGTATATATGATAACACCACTAAAATAAGAATATTTTAAAGCTTTTGAGAGAATAAATCTCCCCTAAACAAAATCTCTAAATAACTACATTGTGGATGTTGTTGTGTTATGTATGAAAAGAAAAGATCTTCTATCTATAGAAGTCTAAAATTTCTCATCGAGGAAACATTAACCAACAAATATGGAAGAGATCTTTTCCACCAAGAAATTTTTTTCGAAGTAAAACACAATTTTGATAGAATTCAAATAAGGTAAGAAATTCAGGGCAAACTTTCTAACACTATTATTCATTATTCATTTAATTAAAGAAGTTAGATCAAATAATGTACTAGTACCTTGTAAGCTCACTAAGCTCTCTTTGGTGCATCTTTTGTAGTGCATTAAAATCCAATTTTGCAAATTTGAAAAGCAAATCATCTTGTGCATCATCATTGTTTTTGTAAGTGGATATGTATTTCCTTGCTCCCAACCTTGGTAAAGTCTTGCGAATAGGCTGACTTAAGGCTTCAATATATAAGAAAGCATCATATCATAGTGGAGTTTGGGGAGGGTAGAGTGTACTGTACGCAAACCTTACTTCTACCTTAAAGATAGAGAGGGTGTTTCTGATAGACCCTCGGATCAAGAAAAATAATCCAAAAAAGTAATAAAAAATACAAGAAATATTAGATAGTAACAAAACATCAGATAGTAACAAGGCAGTAATTACAACAAAATAAAATGATAGTCGAAATACAAAAAACAACAGGTAGTAACAGAAATCAAAGGACAAGTAACTATCAAGTGGAGCAATAATACAACTACTACCTACTAACCTTCTACACTAATACGTGTCTTCCATAACCTTCTATCTAAAGTCATGTCCTCGATAAGCTGAAAGTGCTTCATGCCATGTTTAATCACCTCCAACCCAATGCATTTTGCGTGATAAAATTAAGAAGAAAAAAACGATGAAAAATAGAGTTAATTACCAGAAGACATGTAATGGCCTTGTTGCCTCACAAGACGAAAACGAAGAGAAACAACGTGAAGGTTGTCATCATTCTCGTTCTGTTCGAACTCATCAAAAATGTTTTGAATGAATGTTTCGATCTCATTATCGAAATGATATGCCACTCCCAATCGTTGCATTGTGTCTATTAGTACAAGTTTTTGTGTACTATTCTCAGGAGTTTCCACCAACATTTTTCTGATTGTCTCTTTTAACTCATCAAGTTCAACTTTTTCTTGGTTAGTAATTTCCTGCATCCAAAAATTCAGCATTAATACTACTAAACAATAACATACCCAGTGTGGTCTGGAGAGGTAGAGTGACACAGACCTTACCTCTACCTCTGAGGTGAGGTAGAGAGACTGTTTTCGATAGACCCCTGGCTCAAGACAAAAATAGACTAGAAAAAAATGTAATGAAAGTATAAGAGATAATAGATAGTAACAAACAACAATATATAGTAGTAGAACAATACTACGATAAAATAATACTACAATCAAACTACACGAAATAATTAGATAATATTAAAAATCAAAAAACAAGAAATTACAAGAGTAGTCCTATGATATAAGGGCAAAAAGACAATGCACTCCTACAAAATCTCAGTAAATGTCTCTCCCATCATATATTTATTAGGCTTAATACATAGTGAGTCCCTTAAACTTTCATGATATTTCATTTAGACACTTGAACTAAGTCTTGTCTCAATTAAACACCTTAACTCCTACTAAAGTATTGTTTCAATTAGACTCTTTCGATTCAAATTTTGAAAAAACTTTTGTATGTGTTTTAGTTCGTCTATTATATAGTTAAGTTAACCATATAAAATATGTCATCTCATTTAATTATGCACATCAAGTTCAAGGAGAAAATGCATGGAATTTTACGAATTATTGAGGAGAATGCATATAATCAAAGGTAATGATATATTTTATGTTGTTAACTTGACTACTTAATAGACAAATGAGAACACACTATATTTTGTTTTTCAAAATTTGAACGAAAAGTGTCTAATTGGAACACTTTATTAGGAATTGAAGTGTTCAATTGAAATAAATCTTAGTTTAAATGTCTAAATGGACTATTCTAATAAGTTTAAGAGACTGATTATGCATTAAGCCTATCAATTAATTAAATGTTATATTAAGTTCTAAACGCCTCGTTGTAAAATATTTACACAACAATTAAGATAGAAAAAAAAAATTAAAGGTATAAATAACAATAACTTAGTAACTCAGTTGGTTGATTATCTGAACTTTCACCCTTGTTGATGAGGGTTCGATTCTCCACCTTGTTATCTCCTACCCACAATTTGACGGACTTTAATTATTTTTTTAAAAACATTAAACAAATATGTCTCACCGTGAGTTGAGGAGTATAAGAAAGGAAATGATATCCCCAAACGGTTGAGTGAAAATTTGCCAATGGACGGGACTTATCATTAGGAGAAGAAGAAGCCATTGCTCTAAGCTTTTTTCTTCTTTGCTTCTTTTTCAAGATTTGTGGTAGGCTTTATGTTTGTGCTTAATAGGATGGGCTATTTATAATGTCCCTTAGACCATTGAAGTGAATTTTGAGTACCACTTATTCTAGATTATCAATCAATAGCTTATTAGTAAGGGTGGACATGGTACGATACATTTCAAATATTACTATTAGAAATAAAGATTTTTGGCAGAGCGAACTACTGAAAAAAGTGTGTTAAAGAATATGATTTTACCTATTCATTTTCCACCTACCCGGTCACCATATTGGGAAAATGTATGGTGGGAAACAGATTCGCACTAAAATAGTGGGAAGCCTCCTAATTTTTTCGTATGAAAACATTACTATTTTTTCTTTTCACGTCGATTCAATCAAAATATCTGTGGAAATAGCCACTGAATATTTTTCAGTGAAAAAATAGTGATTTTTAGTAGTGTACCATATCTCAAACTTTTTGATACCGTTATTTCAATATTATAGTATTTGGTATGTGCTTTTAAATATTTTGATTGTTGATATGGTATTCGGTATTTATAGGAAGAATACCAAAATACCGAATATCATACTAAAGTACATAATTACATATACAACACATATATATTATGATAGTACTAGCAAATATATAAAATAGTATTTGTATAAAATTAATTATTTAAACGTTGGAACTTTGACTATCCTATCTTGATTGAAATGTCCTTTTTGGGTAATTGATTAACGAACGAAATTGCATGCATGTAATTTTTTTTCAATATTTCTACATGTGTAAGTTGTTAGTATTATATAATTGAGACAATTCTTGAAAAATTAAAGTCATAACTCTCTATTATATAATCATATGTAAGTCGAAGTCGAATAAATTATGGGTACCAATTTATCGAACCGTAAAATACCAAAATCAAACTTTAAAATACAAAACCATATTAAATTAATTTGATTTGATAATCATATAATATTTTTATAAATCAAAAAATAAAATTATCGAACCAAAATTTTCAATACTATACTATATACCGTACCATGTCCATCTCTACTTATTAGTAGAGTTACCTGTCATTGTCTTTTAAATGGCATCATGAATATAAAGGGAGAAAAATTCATTAGAGAAGATTTTTAAAGGGATATATTTCCTCATAAATCAAGCACGTGAAATTTCTTTTTCTATAATATATAATTGACAATGAGGTTCCTTTTTTTAAGAAATAATGATAGTGATAAAACTTAGAATTAAGACTAATTACTCTATTACATATTAAATTGTACCACATTTTTATTTTGTTTAAAAGTTTAATTTATTAAATAATATTTATTTTTTATTTAAAATATAATCAATTGATTCTAGTCATATAAGTAAAAACAATTTTTTTTGTGGTTAAAATAAACTAAGGCTTCAACGACTTTCTCCATACTCAACCTACTTAGCCCAATCGAAGATATCATAAGCTTCCTTGGATACTTCATTGAACGTATTCACCATAAAATTGCATTTTCTTCAAGCTCTACTCATGCATTGAAAGTTTTTCTATGGCTCTCTTTCAAGTTAGGATTAGGATTTAGGAATTTTGATGTGGGTTCTTAAATCGAATTGAACTGTACAAGAAGTACCTTTGTTTTGTAGTTTAATAGCTAGCGTGCGATGCATGTGTCGAAGGCCTTTGTTTATTTTCACAACAAAAGTAATAATTATCTTTAATTAGTTATATGGCTTAGGATCAAATTGGTTACTTTTTAAAATAGGGGAAAGTGCATCAGTATCCGCTTTTAATGTTGCCATTTAACTAATATCCATTTTATAATTTTTTTACAAGTTTATCCATTTTGAAATAAAGGTCAGACAATTGCATCTGAAGTATTGCAATTTCAGACATTCGCGTCTGAAAGTGTGGCCTTATGAAGGCTAAACATCGCGTGGCTTTGTGAAGGCTAAACATCAGACGTTTTCGCCTGATGTTTAGTATTACTTGTAAAGGTAAAAATTTGGACAATTTTGATTGAGGTGCATGTAAAAATTGATTGAACTTTCAGTCATGTACATCTGAATTTTTTCATATGTGCACCTCAGTCATACATGATTGAAATACATGTAAAAATGAGCTGAAATTTAAGACATGAGTGTCTGAACAAAAGATAATAATTTATTCTTCAAATTTTAACAATTTAACATTCAAATATACTCTAAGCAAGCTCAAATTTAAAATATAAGTTTCATATACCATAAAGAACAAAACATAATCATCAATTTATCAAAAATAAGTAAATCTAACAAGCCCATTTAACACACTTTTTTTTTATATAAAAATCTGCACTTCTGAAATTTCAGACATGTGAGTCTAAATTTTTTTACCAAAATTAATAATTTTATTTTTCAAATTTAAACACCCAAATCTACACAATATAAGCTCAATTTTGAAATATAAGTTTCATGTATCATAAAAAACAAACTTCAATCATCAATTTGTCAATATAACAACAAATTTAACAAACTCATTTAACAACAACAAGTCAATAACAACGACAACAACAACATATCCAGTAAAATTTTATAAGTGAGGTTTGGAGAGGGTAGAGTATACGCAGACCTTATCACTACCTCGTGGAGGTAGAGAGGCTATTTTCGAAAGACCCTTGGCTCAAGTGCAGAAAAATTCAAGTACAAATAAGAAGGGAACAATGAATAAAATATAACAACTAGCAAGGAAAGCAGTGCAATGCCTACAAGAAAAGAACAAAAATAACAACAAAATAGTGCGATAATCAAAACACAATAAATAATGATAAACATCAAAAACAAAAACTACAATAATACGGCTAGTACAACGACAAACACTAACCAATCTAAGCCCTCAAAAAATAAGACAACACTCCACTACCTACTAATCCTCTACCCTAATACGCGTCCTCCACATCCTCCTATCTAAGGTCATGTCCTCGGTAACTTGAAGTTGCATCATATCCTGTCTAATCACCTCTCCCCAATACTTCTTCAGCCTACCTCTACCTCTTCTCGTACCTTCTATATTCAACCCCTCGCACCTCCTCACTGGTGCGTCTACGCATCTCCTTTTCACATGTTCAAATTATTTCAGTCTCGCTTCTCTTATCTTGTACACCACGGAGGCCACTCCCACCTTATCTCGAATATCCTCATTTCTAATCTTATCGCTCCTAGTATGACCACACATCCACCTCAACATCCTCATCTCTGCAACATTCATCTTCTGGATATGAGAATTTTTGACTGGTCAGCACTCCGCCCCATACAACAACGTCGGTCTAACCACACTCTATATAAAACTTACCTTTAAGTCTTGACGGTATATTTTTATCACACAAGACTCCGGAGGCTAGCCTCCACTTCATCTACATCACACCAATATGATGCGTGATATCATCATCGATATTCGCACAACCTTTTAATTTTTTCATATATGTCTGCACTCAATTACATGATTGGAGTATATATTAAAATTGACTTAAGTTTCATTTATATGTGTCTGAGTATGAAAGCAAAAAAGAAGTGCATTATTTCTCCTGAAAGTTATTTAATATTGAATATGCATACCAAAAAAATATATAAAATAGATATTACTTAAATGGGACGACCAAAATAGAACACCTCATAAAATTTTTACTTTAAAATACATTAAAAAATATTTTCATCATATTTATATACTCCATTAAGGATCAAAGCTCATACATAGTCATACTAGTAATCACGTTTCTACTTTCATTTGTCATACTGAATTTTTTTACACCATCCTATTTCTACTTTCTTCTCTATATATAGAAGTATTCTAAAAGTAAAAAATCTTAGTAAATCAATTAATTGACTATTTGTATTTTTACTTTAGCAAGAGTTCAATTCTGGTCATTTCCATTAGCCACTTCTTTTACGACTTTGCAGTATGAAAGAGTGGGGACTAAAAGCTAATTAGGAAAAAGAAAAAGATGAACAGGGGATTATTGTGAATACTCTCATAGTCTTAAATTAGTTCCCATATTTTGTTTTTTGAGAATTAATTTTTAAATTAAATTGAATTAAGTCAATTTTAAACTTTATAATAAAGATTTTATACTCAAAAACTATACTAAAACTTTAAGTTGTAATATTTTTCATGTCAATTTGATGAAAATATATATTTTAAAATCGAGTGCAAATCATTTTCACCTAATTAAAATGGGGGGAGAATGTATATTGTTTAAAGTTGAGGGAGGAATCTGATTTTTAAAATAAAGTTTGAAAATGTAAATAATTTTCTCCCTTTAAGATATGGTCAAAATTAACATTATTTAACATATGACTCTTAAAAAGAAAATTATGACGACTAATTCAAGACGGAGGGAGTATATCCCAAGTTCTAACCTTGTGTTATAAGGAGTCGTTTGGTAGAGTATATTAGAAATAATAATCCATGCATTAACTTTGTGTATTACTAGTACCTTGTTTGGTACACAAGCATTAGTTATATATACACTCTATTTGGTATTAAGGAGTGTATAACTAATACATGAAAGTTCATGGTATTAGTAATGCAATGGTTGTTAATGCATGCATTAACATGGTTAAAGACACAGATGCCCTTCAAAATATTTTTCACGTTTTTTTCATCATATTTGTGCAGAGTATTTTCGTAATAATTTTTTTTTAGAAATTATGCAATGCATGTAATTTTTAATATACTAAATCAAATATTGCATAAGAAAAATCTTAACATAACTAATGCAAATATAACTAATACCAGTATTACTAATGCAAGCATTACTAATACACTATGAGATCGTTTGGTAGAGTGCATTAGAAATCTAATGCATGCATTAATTCTGGTGTATTATTAGTACCTTGCATTAGTTATACACTCTATTGTGTATTGAAGTATGTATTACTAATACTATGAATTTTCATGTATTAGTAATGCAATGGTTCTAATGCATACATTAACATGTTTAAAGACACAATTGCCCCTCAAAACCTTTTCCACACCCTTTTCACCATATTTGTGGAGGATATTTTGTAAACAATTTTTTTTGAAATTATGCAATATATGTTATTTTTAATACATCAAACCAAACACTGCATAAGATAGATCTTAGCATAACTAATGCAAGCATCACTAATACCAGTATTACTAATACACTATATTTTGTACTATTCTTATACACCTTATAAATAACTCATATATACTGCATTATTCTTATACGCTCTACTAAACAATCTCTATGAACGGATATGTTAGGATTCATCCACATGTTCTATTACTAGGTGACAAAAGTATAGTTGTTACTACCAATTGGATTTTCTTTTGTGGTAGTACTTTAGAAGAAGACGATCTGTCTACATTGGCTTTTGGTCTCCTAGCATTTATTTCGCATAATGATCCGTGCAATTTGTACATCTATTATAAGTAGAGGATTCAAATAAAATAAGTAGCTTGTAAAAAAAGAGTTTTCTTTAAAAAAATTATTTTAATGATTTTCACTTCAAGTTTATTTTAAAAATCAAACTTTCTCCCTCAATTATAAATAATAGATATTCTCCCACTTTTATCCTAATTGACTTTTTAAAATGCCCATTGTACCCTTATATTATTAACCTTTGTCTCTCTTTTATTTTAACTTTTTTAAAATTATGTTTTTTTATTTTTTTTAAATCTATGCAATAATTTTTCTATGAAAAAAATATATTCCTTTTCAGACGAAAAAAAGAAAGTGAGAAATACTAATTGAGTATATAAGTTAATGACATTCTGTAATAAAATAAATGAACAGAATAAAAAAATTTAGTTTTATTAATAATAAACTCTAATATATATTTATACAAGTAAAAATAATAGGTAATAATAACTTTATAAATATATTTTAATGAAAATGATATAAAAAAAATTAATAAAAATAGAGGTATATTTTCTAACAAATTCCTAAAAAATTATCATAAATGAATTTGAATTTATGATTTAAAAAACATTCATTATTGACAACTAAAACTCATTTATCTATATAGATATTAAAGAATAGGACTGAATTGAAACATGCATCTATATACATATATTCATACATACATACTTAATGCATTTTAATATTAAAATAATAATCATCAAAAGACAATATCAAATATTATGACAAATTCATTAAAAAATAATTCCTCTTATAATGTTAATGGATATATATATATATATATATATATATATATATATATATATATATATATATAATATATATATATATATATATTATAGATTGATGATTGAAAATGTTAAGGGTAAAATAGATATTGCATATGATAAAGAAGGAAGAATATCTATTGTTTAAAGTTGAGGGGGAGTCTGATTTTTAAAATAAAATTTAAAAATATAAATAATTTTCACCCTTTAAAATATGAAAATTAACATAATTTGACATATGACTCTTAAAAAGAAAAATATGCCTACTAATTCGAGATGGAGGGAGTATATCCCAAGTTCTAACCTTGTGTTATAAGTGTAAACGGACATTGTAACTTGTCCAATGTTAGGATTTATCCACCTTTCTATCACTAGGTGACAAAAGTGTAGTTGTTACTACCAAATGAATTTTCTTTTGTGGTAGTACTTTGGAAGAAGATGATATGTCTACATAGGCTTTTCGTCTCCTAGCATTTATTTTGCACAATGATCGATGCAATTCATGCATTTGTCGGTAGACAGAAGCAAATTTAGGATTTAAAGTTTGAAGGTTCGTGATAGAATAAAATTTCACATAGTAGTCGAGGGGATTTGGACCCACAATCAAGAGGCCAACAGAGCTTTAGCGGGTTTTTTTTTGCCACTAAATCAATAATACACTTCATTTATGGATTCTCAACTTATAATTCTTATATATTTACTAGATTTCTCAATATAAATATAATATCTGCACGGAAGTTACTAAGTTTTTGAGAACCCCTACCTAACCCTCTAAATCTGCCCCTGTCGGTAAAAGGCTCAAATCAGTGGCGGAGTCAGAATTTTCACTAAGAGGTATCAAAATATAAAGAAGTAAATTCACGAAGAGCCAAATGGTATTAATACGTAATATATATACATAAAAAAATATGTTCACCTAGCTACATAATATAATTTTTCAACGAAAGGGTATCGATCGATATCCCTCACTGACATGTAGCTCCGCTCATGGTTCAGATAGAGTAAGTAGCTCACAAAGAGAGAGTTTCCTAAATGATACCAAATGGATTTTCTTTTGTGGTAGTACTTTGGAAGAAGATGATATGTCTACATTGGCTTTTCGTCTCCTAGCATTTATTTCGCACAATGATCAATGCAATTCATGCATTTGTCGATAAACAGAAGCGAATTTAAGATTTAAAGTTTGGGGTTCTCAGTAAAATAAAATTTCACATAATAGTCAAGGGGATTTGGGCCCACAATCAAGAGGCCAACAGAGCTTTAGCAGGTTTCTTTTTGCCACTAGATCAATAATACACTTCATTTATGGATTTCCAACTTATAATTCTTATATATTTACTAAATATAATATTCGTACGAAAGTTACTAAGTTTTTGAGAACCCCTACCTAACTCCCTAAATTCGCTCTGTCGGTAAATGATTCAGATAGAGTAAGTAGCTCGCAAAGAGAGAGTTTCCTAAATGATACCAATAGATAGAGCAAACAGTACTATTAGGGTGTGGTGGAGTGTAGGAGTGTGCGGATGGGGGTTGTGGAGTGAACGTGAGGTGTGTTGGAGGGTAAAGGGAGAGAATTAATGTGAGATATTATTTATGATACTTGTTTTTACTACATTATCAAAGAAGTACTTTATTATTTTTAATTTTTGTTTTAGAGAAAATATTTCCAAAAAGTTACTCCTATAATCGATTAAACATGATAAAAATAAAAATATTTTTTAAAAAATAATTTTCTCCGTACCAAACACACCTTTAAGGAAACGGTACAATTCCACCATGTGAATACAATGTAGTAGACTACTAGCTTTTTGTCCATGCATGGTGACATACCGGGTTCAAAGTTGCAATCTTTCTTTAATAATGTAGGTGTAAGTGGAAAATGAGGTTCACATGGAAGATTAATAATGATTAGGGGTGACAAAATATCTTAAAAATATAATTAGTCCAACTCATTTAAATTTGAGCATCTTATTTAATGGTAAAAATTAAAGATCATGATCATTTAGTCATTTAAGTCATCATTTTTAGTTCAATTATCATTTTATTATGGAATAGTTATGGCTCATGACTACTTGACCATTTAGTTTAGGAATAATTATCTGGGCGAGTGTTTTTAAATAAATAATTACTGCTTTTAAATATTGTAATACCTTAAACTTTCGGTTAAAATTTGAACCGCTCTAAGTATGTGGCTAGACTCGAATCCAATAAATTTTTATTGTACCTAGGTGTTAAGATTAATTTTTTAGTGTGGGAAGTGATTTGGATATGAATTAAGGTCATAAGAAGCCTCTAGCACAAAGTTGAGTTGAGAGTCTTCCTGCCGATTAAGTTTACGTATAATTGTTCTTACAAGAGTCAACTTCAAACGAGCATTGCTTCTAAAATATGAAGAGTTACATGGCCCATAACCTACCAAATTAAAGATTTTTGAGTCTTCTTTTCAACGCCAGCAATCGCTCGTTAATTCGAGTCCGAAGTAAAATATTATGGGCATTTTAGTGAAGCTATGTCAGGTTTCTACGGACGGAATTACGGTCCGTAAAAGCAGAACTACGGTCCGTAGTTTGAACCGTAAAAATAGTTCCGTGACTGTAAATTTTCACCTAATTTTGATGGACAAGTTTACAGTTATCACGTTATTAAATAGGTATCAGAAATTATATCTCCGTGAATAATGATCACGAAAGCCAATTTGATAAAATGGAAAAACTTTTTAAAGAAAAAAATAAAATTGAGTGACTATAATGATCAATTATTCAAAGTTAACTGAAAAGTTATCATGTAATTATGTGGTTTTGTTGAATCCTAAAGAGAATTGCATCTATTTTTTCAAACTATGGGGTCGTTTTGGTAGAGTGTATAAGAATAATGCAGAATATGATGTATTAACAGTGCTTGCATTAGTAATGTTGGCATTAGTTACGCCAAGATTTTTCTTATGCAGTGTTTGGTTTGGTGTATTAAAAATAACATGCATTGCATAATTTTTAAAATAAAAATAATATTTGTTTACAAAAATGATGGAAAAGAGGTGGAAAAAATTTTGAGGGATAATTGTGTCTTTAACCATACTAATGCATGCATTAAAACCCATTGCACTACTGATACAATCAGAGGCGGATCTACAGTAGAGTTAGGGGGTGCCCGGGAACCCCCTAACATTTTTGGGGACCTTGTAATTATATTAAAAAATCGATTAAACATATAATAATACATTGATGGGAACCCACAATCAAAGTTGGTAGTTGGTGTAGCGGCCTTGGAGGACCTTGCTAAATCGTTTAAGGCTGCTGTACGCGGGTTCGAACCTCTGCAAGGGTTATTTTTAACTCATTTTTTGTATAATTTTTTTTAATTGGGAACCCATTAGGTCATACCATGGATAACTTATGCTTGTATTAGTTATATACAGATTAAAAAATATACCAAATAAAATATTAGTAATATATAAAATTAATGCATACACTATTTTTCTAATCCACTCTACCAAACGATTCATATAATATGAACTAATATTTTTTTAAGACAACGAGCGATCATGTGAAGACAGTGTGTACGGTATATAGAAGCTTTGGTCCAAATTTCCAGACTCACTTTAATAGAAGGGTCACTAGGGCATTGGGGACATGTAGGGTCCGAGTTTTTCATGTTCAGTTGATAAAAAAATTTAGAAAATATTTTTTTTAGAAAAATATTTTTTTAAAAAATGAAAAAAATATTTTTTCTAATAAAAGTAAAAAAAACAAGTTTAACAAGTAGCATTTTATATTGATTGAGTCCTCTCGCTCGGCCTCCAACATACATTATCTTCACTCACATCTCGAAGCCCTGATCCCATCACCCCACAATCCTATCACCTAGTCCCACCTCTTATGATATTTGTTTAGATTATACACAAATATTTTTAAGATTAAGATAATATATATTTTTAATTTATTTACGTGTCAAACACAAGAAAATAAGTAACTCACTTATTTTTTTTAGAAAACATTCTCCTTCATATCGAACACGCCCTTATAGACCTTACTGTTGTGAACAATTGAATTTTTCATTGATTGCAAATACTATTGGTAAATAATATTTGTTTCATGTTATATAACAATCATTTCTATTTTCACAAGGTAACAAAAAGATTTGTATACACATCATTTTTTTCAAACTTCAGTTGTAAAACTATATTGGATATATCATGTTATATTGTTATATATCTCAGTCCAACAAATTTCATAACTAAAATAATTTTAATCTTCACTTTAACTTTTTGAAACAATATAACTACTAAATAATCGATATATAATCATTGTATTATAGCGTAATGATTGAGATCTGTTCATTTTTATTCAGAAGTTTTGAATTTGCGTATTGGAATAAAGAAGGTTCTCAATAGAAAACACCTTACCCAGCCCCTTAATAGACTTATTTGACGCAAATCCAGATAGTTTATTGCAAAACAATACTAATAGATATAATTACCGTGGAAAGGTATGGTGCAATGATTAAGATCTCTCCATATTCTTTAGCTGAAAATCTCATGTTTGAGCACCCTTAGGATCAAATTTGCCAAAGAATGATTCATCTCCCTTAGTAAATTTAATAACGTTCTCAATGAGATTAGTGGCTTAGCTCTTAACGATTTATGTAGGCTTTTTTTAAGGATAGAATAAAATGGAGATAGGAGGGGGGGGGGGGGGGGGGGGGTTGATCCGCTTCAAAATACTGAGCTGTTTGATTTATCTAGATAATGAGAAAGGAGAGTAGTTTGGAGTGCAGATTAAGGGAGCATCTGAATTCTTCTTTATGAAAGATTCACCTGACAGAAGTTCAATTGATCCCCCCTTGGCCGGCCTTCTTACATGTCTGCCTCCTTTATCTTAATGGAATATATCAATACCCCCTGTTCTATTTGACGTAAATTCAAATTAACCGTACCAGTATACTTCAAACAACTAAGGGATCATTTAGTTGTGGGTTAGAAGTGAATTATATATTCATGTATTAAAATTAACATAATTCGTATCATGTTTGGTAGCATTTTAATTAGTTGTTATAGTAAATTCAGTACACCACGTACGATATTTGATTACCAATTTACAATCCCGCATAACTAAAACATGTATAATGAGTTAATTTAAAAAAGGGATCACTCTCTAACTTCCACTTAGCTATTCTTTGAACTTGCTTTTCTATACATCTTCAAAAGCAAAGAAGGTTTAGCGGCCAGTAAGAAACTCCTCAATCAAGATGAATGTGACCTTGGACTTTACATTGTTACTCTCCTTACTTTTATACAAGATAAAAGATACAATAACTAATACATAAATAATCAAATCTTACATAACTAATCCTTATGTAATTAATTTCTAAGTTGCTAATATACTTGCATAACTCTAATCACTAACCAAACTACCCAGTATACGATAGTACAATAGTTATGTATTAGAGTGGGAGACATGGAGGAGCAAGGCACATGGAGGTGTTACACAAATAGGGGGAAAAATGCATGGTGATGAGAATCAAAGGCGGAGCCAGGATTTTTACTAAGGGGATTCAAAATCTGAAGAAATAAATATATAAATTAGTCGAAGGGGGTTCAACATCTACTATATATATATATTAAAAATAATTTTAACCATATATAAATAATATAATTTTCCACCGAAGAGGGTTCAGATGAACCCCCTAGCCAAAGGCTGGCTCCACTCCTGATGAGCATGCCTTGATGGGTTGATGGGTTTGGTGATGAGTCCTGATGAGCATGCCTTGATGGGTTGATGGGTTTGGTGATGAGTCTCCATCATAGACTCAGGTTGATCAAGACTTATATCTGTCTGCCCCACTCCTCGTTTGTGGGAAATGTTTTCGACGGATATTTCATCGAAAATCTCATATTTCTCACAGTGTTTCTACGGAAGCATTCGTTCGGAACTCAAGCTTTTTTTAGTACTTCTTTCGTCTCATTTCATGTGACAACTGACACTGCCCAAAAGAATAATATAGTTTAAGTAATAATTTAAATTTAAAATGTTCATTTTACCTTTATTGTGATGGTTTATAGTTACATAAATATTTATGACTTATTCTCGCTGTTCATTTTTACTCGTCCATTATATTAAAAATAAAATTTTCAGTTTTACTTGTTCACTTTAGGATATTAAGAGAAAGATATTTATTTTTCTTACTTTCTTTAGCACTAACAATTTATTCCAAATTATTTTTCAAGTCCATTAAAGAGTATACACCAATTAATATATAAATGTATTATGGTAAAATATATATATGCACTTCATTTATTATTTCTTACGAGGTGTGAAAGTCAGTAATGGACAAGTAAAGTGAACGAGGAGAGTTTTTTAATCATTGCCTTAACAGACTCTTTAAACCGTGAAATTTTTTTGTATTGAAATTTTTTATCAGAAATAACACATATATTTGATAAAATTGAACAAATAGTTGGATAATAAAGTCCAAATATTTATTTTGTAGCTAAATAAAAAACGTTTAAAAATTCTTTAAGTTCATATACGTCATTCCAATCTTTTTCAGTAATTCTGTAATCCATAATTGAATTATGAGTATTCCAAACCATTTGTAAAGGCTTTCTATATTTATAAGCAACTTTAAGTATTTCATATAAAGAATTCCATCTATTAGACACCGTTTTTGGAATTTTTCTAGGGGAAAGTTGAAATTCTTGACAAAGGCGTTCAAACTCTACACGTAAATAAAATGACATGCAGCTTCACATTTTATACAACCATTATTATACATTGCTATACCATCTCTAACAATTAAATTATATATGTGTGCAGCACACCTAATATGAAAACCGTCATTATAAATAGGGTAAATTGTCGATTTTAGTTTATCAACAACATTTGTATTATTAGAAGCATTATCAAGGGTGACACTAATTACTTTATTACAAATTTCATACAATTCTAAAACATCTATAATAGTTTGAGCTATATAACTACCGGTTTTCAGCATTTCACAACATTTATAACCTAAAATTCTTTTTTGCATGTTCTAATTTTCATCAATCCAATGACCAGTAATAGTGAAATAATCGTTACCATTGGGACTACGACCCATATCAGAAGTGATAGCCATTCTACAAGTATTATAGTTAAATAAACAACAAAGATATTGTACATATTGTCCTTGATAATCAAAAACAGCTTTTTTAATAGTACTTCTTGAAAAACCTGTGAAAGAAGAATTATACACTATTTGAATATAATGAACAAAATCGGGATTTTCAGCAAAACTAAAAGGCAAGCCACAAAGAACAATCATTTTAGCTAATTCTTCAAGATCTCTTTCTCTACTATAACTGCGATGTGTACTAGGGCTAGAAACATTAGAAGGGTTTAACTGTGTTTGGATCATGTTAGAGCCTCCTACTCCTACAGATGCATCGGGAAGGGGAGTACCATATTTTATTGCATCGGCTATAGCCTGAGCTTGCAAAAATTCATTTTGACAACATCCCATCAAATAATTTTTTAAATGTCCCGTCCCACCCGACTTTTTTGTAGTTTTATGATTCAAAATACATTTACATTTTTTACAAATAGCTTGAGTTTTATCCTCATTTTGAGTCATAAATTGCCACACAACAGATCTTTTAGGACGTTCAGCCTTGGGCTTAGCCCTAGTAGGATGTACAAGGGGAGTGGGAGCGGGAGCGAGAGTGGGAGTGGGACTAGTAGTCGTAGGCGGCTCTGTTTCATCATCATCATAAGTATCATTACCATCATATTCATTATCATATCTACTTCTTCATCTAGTTCTTCATTAAAATTACCAAACCTTTTCTGTAAAGATTCATGATCTAATTGAATATTGCTATCAATATTAAAAGGAGTTTCATCAACATGTGTAAAATCATCCGTATTTATTCTTAATTGAACTTGTCTAGTTTTAGATTTGGATTTAGAAGAACTACCGACTTTACTTTTTTTGGTTACTGCATTAGTCAACCTACCAAAAAGTATTTTTTTACCTTGGCCGATATTTTTATCTCCGAATTTCATATTAAAAGTAAGCAAATAAATAAATACAAAAATTAAATGCAAAAAAATAAACTAGTAAAGAGATGAAAGTTGGAACGAATGTACCAAACGTCTGCGTAAAAGCAGACGTGTATAACCAAAAATCGAAATTGATAAATGAAACTTGAAGCTTGAAGATTGCTCCAAAATAATCCAACTAATAAAATTAACAATTTAATAGAGACTATTAGACTATTAGAGAATAGAGAGTAGAAGAGTAGAAGATTGAGAGTTGAGAGAGTAGATGAAGAAGAAGAAATTTTGTGTAGTAAATAATGAAGGGGTGGGGGGTTTTTATAGTTAAAATTTAGGACTAAAATGTATTTTTAAAAACTTTGGGGTATTAAAAAAAGTTTGGGGGATAGGGGGTGTTTTGACTCAAATAGCCGTTGGGTGGGGCCCACTGACCATTGTCAACGGCTACTTAATTAAAAAAAAATCGAAAATTGATTTTCTGCCCGGATCGAACCGGACCGGTACCGAGACGATCCGGTAAATTTCTCCCTTCCGTCCCGTTACCCTTACCGGCCAGCGCCTACACTGGACGGAATCGGAGTCCACCGGATCAGAATTGAACCGGTAACGGATCGGGACGGATCGGAATCGGTACCGGTAGCTCCCGGTTTCGTTGCCAGACTTAGTCTAGATATACAGTGTATCTAATGTGCCATGCGGCAGTATCTGGGATACACTGTCTCTCTCGCTCTCCTCTCTCCCTATCTCCTCCCTCTCCTTCTCTGTATTTGTGTTTCATAATTTAATGTATTTGTGTATCGAGTATCAAACTCTACGAGTGTATCCAATAGAATATGAGAGCATGTAACTGACTATATATGCATAAGCTTGTATCAATTTTTACGAGTGTATCTGCGTATTTTGTATCAATTTCAAAATTACCAGTGTATTTGTACCCAATATTAATTTTGTTCGGTATACTCAGTATCAATTTGATATATCTAGTATATCAAATATTAATTTTTTCCATTATATCAAATATCAAATTCATCCAGTATGTCCAATATCAAATTATCCAGTGTGTTCGATAATCAAATTCATCTGGTGTATGGATATCAGTTTCATCATGTCCTATGTATTCGTTATCAAATATCTAGTGTATTCAATATTTAATTCTCTATCTATGTATATATGTATTTGTACATAAATACATACTTAGAAGAAGAAGAAGAAGATAGAGATACAAAAATACACATATGTATCTCCTCAATTATCCAGTGTAACTGTGCATAGATACATACTTCTCAACCCGTTATATATTAATTGTGATGAGACCCCTGTTGACTCCATTACCGACAACACAGAACCTCAAAAAAAGTGAAACCTTACTTCAATTTCTCTCAAATTTCTCACTTGCCGAATAAACTCCGCCTCAAATACACATGATAAGTTTCCTTTTCTCTCCACTTTTTTTCTCGAGAAGAAGATCGATGAAAAAAAAGGAGAGAGAGAACCATTTTTCAGAGAAGATCGATGAGAATAGGGAGAGAGAGAGAGAGAGGAGGAGGAGGAAGGAGAGTGACGAATTTTAGGAGAATAAAAATTCTCGATAGATTTTATAATTTTTTAAAATTATAATTAAATTAAATAAATATACTAGCTATGTTTACTTAATTACGTAATTTTTCCATCTCCTTTACCATGACTAAATAGGAGGCGGAGCTAGACTAGCAAAGTAATTTGTGATCTATATACTTTATATAATTTTTTATATACAATATAATTTTCGACGAATTGAACACCCTTCACTATATGTGGCTATGTCACTGCCCCAATATGACGGATTCGTTCGAATTAAGTAATTTTTGTTTAAATAATATATTTATATTTAAAAAAAATCATCAATTCTATACATGCAAATATTAAATTTATAATTAATTTATTATTACTTGAAGTTTTTGTTTTAAAATTCATAAATTGAAATTCTAACTTCGCATTTATCAACTAAAAAAGAACGTGATAAATCTCAATAAGACCTAAGTTTTTGCACAAAGTGTCCACGTTAGTGGCTGGTTTTTAAATATTTTTTTAGTAGGCGTTTGGTCATGAGAATTTTTCATTTTTTTCCGAAAAATTATTTTACTTTTTTTTGGAAATAGTGTTTGGCCATAAAAATTCCAAATACAACTCCGGAGTTGTATTTGAAAAAGTGAAAACACCCAAAATTTCCAACTCACTTTTTTTACTTTTAAAATTTTTTTTTTGAAAAAATCCTAAATTTTTTATTTTCATAAAATAATCCCATTTAAATTATATTTCATTTTTAAATTATATTTTATATTTTTTAAAAATATATATATTTAAGATCTAGATAATTATTGTAAAAGTTATGGCCAACTCCAACTCTAACTTTAAAATTTTCAAAAAAGTGAATTTTTTTTTTATTCTCATGGCCAAACGGCACCTTAGTTTATTATGACAATAGGTTCTGTTTGTTTACTATACAAGGTAAGTGACATTTTTGCCCTTCAAATATAAGCTCATATCCCTATGCTTTTTTATGCTAATAATGCCGTTCAAAGTCATATCAATTCGGTAGAGTTTGTTAGTTATCTAACAAGATGCTCTTTCCTTATAAAAAAATGATTATTTTTTTTTAGTTTCGTTTAAAAAAGAATGATCCTTTTATTTTTTGACAACACTTTAATTTCAACTTTTCACATGACATGTTTAAGACCACAAGATTAAAGAGCATTTTGGTACATTTTGACATAACTTTAATTTAAGATCACAAGATTCAAAAGTCTTTTTTATTTTCTTAAATTTCGTGTCAAGTCAAAATAAGTCATTTTTTTAAACGGAAGGAGTAGTTAATTAGGTTAAATATAGCATAAAAGTCCTATTAATTTGTCATGACGTACGTCTACCATTTTGAAAATGTAATTCTTTTCTTTTTGTAGCTTTGAAACCATAAAAGAGAAGTATTACGAGCGAAATAAAATAAATAAGTGAGAGGTGTTATGAGTAAAATGGAATAAATAACAGAGAGATTGAAAAGCAAAAAATAGATTTAAGTTTAAATAAAGTTATGACTAGCCTAGAGACGGTTGTCCACACGTTCATCCTAGTGGTAGGAGTTCGAATTCCACTGTATCCCCTCCCCAAATACCCCCCCCCCCCCCCTTCTTTAGGGGTGTGAAAAAATCAATTTAACCGATAAATCAACCAAAAAAAATACTATTGATTTATCGGTATCGAGTTAATTACATAGCAAGCAGATGTTAATTACAATTGTGCCCCACTAGCAACCATACCTTGGGGGTTGGGGGAAAGGCTAAAGCTCAAGTATTCAATAGATAACAAACCTTTACAGTCTATTTAAAAGTTGTAACTAAAATTGTTGGGCCACTCAATAAAGAGAAACCCCTCCAAAAATTGGCGTATGCCACTATTTGCAGCGCGCACACAGTATTCTTTAGTAAAAGGCGAAAGAATAGTTCGCTTTGTGCTCACTGCGTGGCTGCGTGAATTTTATCAAAACTTATGTTACGATTTTATATTAAAAACAAGTCAGTGCTTTCTCTTTCTCTTTCGATGTGGGAGTTTCTCACTTCTTTTCCTCAAAATACTTTTAAGGCATTTAAAGTAACTTCATTATTATTGAGTTCACTTTACTTATAACTTGATATCTTTTTATCATTATTATTGTTTTTGTAATACACAAGGGGTCGAAAAAGGAAATGGAGAGAGCATAGTGGAGAATTGAACTCACAACTACACCTGTGGTGTGAAGGACTCTTGTTGAAATCATTAAACTATAAACTCAGAATATATATTGTTTGAAAGACTCTCACCAATATCACTAAACTATAAACTCACAACACTGATTGTGTGGAAGACTCTCATCGATACCACTAAACTATAAACTCACGATACCTATTGCGTAAAAGACTCACCGATATCACTAAACTATAAACTCACAATACCTATTGTGTAAAAGATTCTCACCGATATCACTAAACTATCAACTCACAATACATATGGTGCGAAAGACTCTCATTGATACCAATAAACTGTAAACTCACAATATCTATTGTGTGAAAGACTCTCATCGATACCACTAAAATGTAAACCGACAATACTTTTTATGTGAAAGACTCACGATACCCATTAAACTGTAAACTCACAATATATATTATGTAAAAGACTCTCACTGACACCACTAAACTATAAACTCACAATACCTATCATTTAAAGACTCTCACTGACACCACCAAACTATAAACTCACAATACCTATCATGTGTAAACCCTCATTGACACCACTAGACTATAACCTTGGTGGTTGCAATCCCCTTTGTTAGTTTTGCTTTGGGATGTATCTGATGAATATGCAATCGATTTGGTGTTACCTTCCGTCTGAGAAAACAAGAATATTGGTGTCATATATTTTGTTGGGTAAACAGTTAGGCGCCCTTTGTTTTGCTACTATATATACCTATTTAAAAGAGAGTTATGCTAATGTGCATTTCACTTTTATTACTTTGTTGTTCATGTCTCTCAACTCTCTTCATCCTAGAGGAATCTCAAATTGCAAATGAGAAATGAAAAACAACCTGACACTCTCTGGCATAGATAACGACATTGTAGGTGCTTGCAGTGGGACGGATGCGACTAACCTTAGTTGAGTTGGGTGGCATAGCCAGTTTATAATGGAAATCGCAATAATCTCCAGAGGATAAATAATAGGCAAAAGTTGAGGGACTTGTGTTGTGACCTGCACCAAACGAACCAAGCGGAGAAGAGTAGCGAGACAGGTCCATCATCCCCAAATTTCGAAGGTTCCAATTGGCCACATTCACTTGGAAGTTCCAAGGACTCACTGGATGAAAACTTCATAATCAAACACCCAAATTATACAGCTAGAGATATCCAACTGCAAATTTTCAAGGTACAAATTTCATGATCCAACGAGTATTACAGTTACTCAATAATGTGCATTCTACACTGATACTCGAGTTCAGCTATCACGCTGCATAATATACTCAGAGCTAAGATCCACTTTACAATTCTCACACTAACAAAAGAAAATGTAAATGTCAGCAAAATATCATAATCTAGGTACTCCACACCTAGCAAGCAGATAATATAGGTCATGTTAATTACAATTTAGCGCCACTGTTAATGCTAAACTCCACGGCACCTAAGTGCTAGCAACCATGCCTAAGGGATGGTCAGTTAATCATCATCTTCATCGGAATCTAGAAAGCTAAAATTCATTCGTCCATCGAGCTTGATGAGCAATGTTCCTCTATTCTCCTCAGTCCATTCAATACGTTCTTTCTTCAGAAGCTCAACTACCTGCAAATAGCAATAGGTACTTTACAATAACTGTACCATGATAAGCATACAAAGGGCAGATTCTCACATTTACAGTTTTTTATATGATATTCAAGAAAACTATTCTATCATGTGTTCCCAATGTTCAATGAATCCTTTTTCTAAGCTTAAATGTTCAACGAATCTACAACAACATCATAGAGAATGTAGTCCCACAAGTAGGGTCTGAGGAGAGTGGTGTAGCAGCCTTACCCCTACTTTGTGAAGGTAGAGAGGTTGTTTCCAATAGATTCTCGGCTCAAGTAAAGCACATCAAAATCAGTAAGAACCAGGAAATACAGTAGTGAAGAAACCATATAGAAAACAATGGGGAAAGGTAACTGAAGCAAATAAAACAACAGGGATTAGTAAAATCGAAGAATAAGATAGTAGGAGAGTACTAATAATAATACTGATAAGGGAAACTAGACCACGTTCAATGAATCTAGCAACAAAAACTTTAAAAGATTAGGTTAGACTAGTGTTCCATACCGAGTTTTTCAGCTTTGACTTCCCAACGCCATGCGCCCCACATCCAGTGATAACCCTGAACAACCTAACAGCTGAGCACAAGAAATGCAAAAACATATTATGAATCTCCGATAAATGCTTCCATTCTGGCACAAAATATCATATACTTAACCCATTAGCTCAAAATGCTTACAGCGTACAAATGCTCCAAACAGAAGATGCAGTTTCAAAAGCCTCATTGCTGGTTTAACATGTTGCCCATGCAAGTCGATAGTTATCATGTTTTCTATGTTCTTATTTCTGCAACAGAAGCTCAGTTTAACAGGGACATCTAATAGAACAATGAGATGATATTAGAAAAACAAAATATATGTTGATCTGTTATCCACCTAGCTGCAAATATATCCTGGCTAGCTTTCTCATCAGCCTCTTGAGCCTTTCTGTTGTGTAGCCTACCCTGAAGCAGTGTCCACATGACAAAGAGAGAGAAACATATATTAGCCTACCATATAAATAAAATATTCAATAGGTAATGTTCAAAACATGTTTCGAAACACACTGTATAAAATATGCCTCAGACTAGCATTAGCATGTTTAACATTATGACAGTCTAGCATTAGCATGTTAGATACAGCAGAAGCATAAAATATGGCGTATTTAATATGCCTCAGTCAATTACGTTATTTTTATAAAGATGCCTCAAATTCGCTGAAACTACAAGCAATAGTAAAAAAAAATGGAGAAAAGGAGTCAATCATTTTATACGGCATACTGCATGCAAGACTCCTACGTTGTCATTACCTGATCTGCAAGATAAGCAGCATGTTCCTTTTGGCCATTTGAAAAAGCTGTTGCAGCCTGAAGCACAATGTAACTTTTCAAGCTCTTAATTTAAAAACTTAGACATATCAAAAGATGTATCCAAACATATTACATATCAGAAGATGTATCAAGAGCAAGAACATAACATGAACTAATAAAATATGCATACCTTCTGATATTGGGATCTCATTGACTCCCAGTGTTGCTTTGCAGCTTCCCTAAACAGCTGATACTCAGCTCCCTCAGCTGCAGTAGAGAGTTATTTAAAGTAGTAAAGAGAGAGACACAATTTCTGCAAACGTCTAAATCTTACAATATTCCCCACCGTGGAGGAGAGAAAGAGGACAAAAGGTATATATATCCACAAATAAAAAGTGCCTGGGAAGATTCTGTCTTTTGGTGGCAACAGGGGAACTATGCCACCTCTAAATGGCTATTCAACAATTTCATTAACTCAAAACCTATTCTGTCAGAATAAATTAAATTAAATTAATAATTAAAAAAAAACTATTTAGCAAAGAAAACTGACCAGTTTATACATAAAGATAGGCATTCTCTAATAGGCAATGAGATCTCAACTGATAAATGTAATATGAAGAAAGGTATATATCTGAATGAAAAGGTTTATATCTGAAGAACCATGATGATAATAGATCTGAAATCTCTTGAAAGTTTAAAAATATGCAAATCCATTTACAAAATATGATAGATAGAAATTGTCACAGTACCATGAGTATGCTGCGGTGGTGGAATATCATTAGGACAAGATCCAAACCTTTGTCCCAAAGATGTCAGTTTCTTCACTACATTCTTCCAGTTCATAGTAGTTGGTTCGTGTTCAGCACTCTTAGGGATTGGCATATTAAACAAAGATTCCAAGATTTCTTGAGGAAGTTGTGGCCCAGAATTTCCTGCTGTAGATGATGAAGAATGTTCTGAGTTTCCAGCAGGAACTTTTAACTGATTCCTGAAACAAAGCAAATAATAATTTGATCCAGCAACAAGGCTTCTAGAATTCACTTCCAATTGAAGGTGTTAGAAGTCCACATCGGTTGTGGTTGTGGGATGGGTAATTAGTCTCCTTATATGGTCTTAGACAATCTTCACCTCATGAGCTAGTTTTGGTATTGAGTCACGGCCTAGGTCCATTTTATATTGTCCACGCTCCCGATGTCCAGCTCTCGGCATGAGAGGGTGTTAAGTGCTGCACATTGGTGAAAGAAGTAGGTTGCGGTATCCTTATATAGTCTTGGACAATCCTCCTCCATGAACTAACTTTTGAGGTTGAGTTTAAGCCCAAAATCCATTTCTTCACATGGTATCAGAACCAGACACATCCCGACTCTTGGTTTTACCTGATGCTGGATCTTCATGTTATATTATCCATGTTCCGCATGCGGGTAGTGTTAGAAGCTCCACATCAAGATTGAACCTGTCAACTGGGCCGGGTCAGGCCAGTAAAAACCTAAACCGAATAGACGGGGTTGGGTTGGGGGTTCAGGGTGCTGGGCTCGGCAGACCCACATCGTGTCGACACGGGTGCGGCGCCGAAAGTGAGGAGTCCAAGCAACTTAGGTGAGAAGACATGGTTAAGTAATAAATGAGTATGAAAGTCATTGGTCTTGCATTTATTGATTTGGTGTAAACATCAAGTGTGATAAGCTTTTACCATTTCATATTGCATGACGTGGTAGCTTTATCAAGCTGAGATAAAATTTTACTACAGCAAGACAGGTGTGACTTTCACAAATTCAGGGGTCGTTTTATTGGTGGGGTTGGATAGACAAGTTGGGATATCCCATGGGATTCGCTATCCCACCTTCTATATAGGGTAGCTAATCCCATCATTTTAGTACAAGTGGTGGGACAATATAATCTTGGGACTAATTAATACCCATAACAAAACGCGGATAATAAAATAATTCCACAATTTATTCTGGGATATTATCCTTATCCTACCAACCAAATGACCGCTTAGATATTGTTATGCTCCCTAATATCTACAGGGAGCATCTCCTGCACGAATCTGCATTACGCATTGAAGTTGGAGAATAATGTGTTCTACAAACTTGATTCTTCACACACTCGCTAGTCCTGTATTTACTATTTAGAAGCAAGCATTTAGCTTCTTTTTTATTTAATAGGATGGATGTCCATCTCATGCATAGGCGATATAGGAGTACGGTGTGGCCCCCATCCATCACTGCAAGTTTTCTCATATATCAATAAATCAACCCACCTAGAGCTCCAAGGTAGGAACTAGTTTGTCTGAAAAAAAGATGCCCTTAACCTGTACCCTGCTTCAGGATTCCTACTCAACAATGCAAACAATCTTACATCTAAAATCAAGGATTCTAATAACGTCAAGAAACTAAGAGTAATTGAAAAGGCACATGCCCAACTGCTCAGAAAAGGTCTAAAGGTGAATTTTCTTGGAACATGAATACATAATGTGATATCTGCAAAATTACCTTCCAGGAGTCCCCCAAAACCACACATTATCTTGAACTTCACCTTCAGATGAATGAGAAGTAGAATCAGATGTCCTATCGGTAAGCTGCAAGACAATTGACACTAAGCATCAGGTCATCCTTGTGCCGACCTCTGAAAACCAGACACTTATATTATCTGAACTA
Source organism: Jaltomata sinuosa (assembly GCA_003996215.1). NCBI lineage: Eukaryota > Viridiplantae > Streptophyta > Magnoliopsida > Solanales > Solanaceae > Jaltomata > Jaltomata sinuosa. Next base: position 15,854 of record QJPP01001795.1, on the reverse strand, counting down.
ATTTAGTAAAAGGTTTCTTCACTGTCAAATTTAGTGCAGTTGAACGAGAAATTTAACTACAGGGAGGTATGCATATTTGAAACAGAAACTGAAAAAGAATTCCACTAAGTTTCCCAATGGTTTTAAAACCAAGCTTTAAGACTGAAACGACTCTATTACAGACATCTAAAAGCCAACTGCAAGATTTCTATTAGCTTGCGTTTGGACATGTGATGTGAAGTCAGAGTTTGGACATGCGATTTGAGATCATGATTTCAAATCCCAAATTATCCAAAAAAAAACATGATTTGGGGTTCCAAATTTTTTAAAATGTAAAACTTGACCCATAATTTTATACTTTGTAAAAAGAAAGACCCATCATTTTATATTTTGCAAAAAAAGACGAGTGAAGAGATTGTCCATACCACGTGAAAGGGTTATATTAAAGAATAACTAGTTACTACTATTGTTGACTAGTGAATCTATATAAAATGATGTGTATTTGAAAGTTTATAATTGCAAACAATTATTTATAAAAGGAACATGAAGATATGCGATTTATTAATGTGGCGCCTTAGGATATTCTGATATCATGTTTATGAACTATGGTTTACTCATTTGGTAAGATTATATAAGAATTGGAGAAATTTTGATAGTTTTCACAACTTGTGGAGTTTTCATATTTACGAGGAAAAATACAACTTAAGAAATTCAAATTGCATGTCTAAACTAAACTTCAACTTCAAACCAATCTGATTTCAAATCATGATTCTATATCGTACGTCCAAACAGGCCCTAAGTTTGACACCTTTTTTTCTTTAACAAACATAATGATATTCAACATAGATCACCTCCTCTAGTTCTTCTTGTTCTACCGAATGTCTGCCAAAACATTTTGGAAAGAGAAAACAACCAAATCCCAACTACCAACACATTTAGGCTGAAAGGTAGCCATTTCCAATTGACACCATGCTTTCCAAAGACTAGAGAGATATCTTGAGCTTAATAAGATGAGGGCAAATGGGCGCGGTCAATTACTAATTAAAAGCAATGAGCTTTAATCTGACAGCGTACTTTTTTTTTTTTTTGATAAGTATATGCCATTGTACTTCTTTTGCTCATCCAAAACAAAATAAATGGTAAAACTTTCATTTTTTGGGAGCAATTTGATATGTCAGTATTACAACATCAAAAAGGTTGAGAACTCAAGATTTAGGTGATTCAGATCAGTAGCTTAGTATCTGCACAGCCAGATCAGAGTTCTTTTAATACCCAAAAAAAGACATTAATTTGATAAAAATGAATAATTGGCTTTCTTAGTCTTCCAACAATGTTTTTACTTAAGCCGAGGGTCTTATCGGAAACCGCCTCTCTACCCCACAAGGTAGGGGTAAGGTCTGCGTACACATTACCCTCCCAGACACCACTTGTGGGATAATACTGGGTATGTTGTTGTAGTTTTCCATTCAGGAGAAACTAGTGCAAGCTTTTCCACCATAGGTATCTTCAGCAATTCATTGATCTAGCCTCCTCAATTTTGCTCCTATAATCTACAGACCTTTATTTGCCTATTATACTTTTTGATAACGAGGTAGTTGCCATTTAGACTATACCACTTTTTGATGAAGCATTTAGACTACACCACTTGCAAAATTCAACATCAGAACAAAGAAGAAAGAAAATAGGTCATCTTGAAGGATAAAGGGGAGATAAAGAGAATAAAGCTAAATAGTCAAGCAATCATAATATGAAATTCTGGTTAGTATATATGAGAATCAATCAGGAATGCAGACAAAAACAATAATGCTACAAAAGGCTAAATCACATATAAATGGACTGTAGAAGATAAGAAAATTAACCTACACCATCACTTGAATGAAGAAACACTGCCTCTTCTTTCCAGTTTGCACTACAGTCGCTAAACTTAGGTTGCTCGTTAGAGGAAGCTGATAATTCAAGCAACACACTCAGAGCCTGGAAGAGAAGCACAAGCACAATTAAAGGAGAATCGCTTCAAAAGAAAAGTGAAAGTAGCAAACCAAGCACAAAAATAAGACACTACGGACCTATTATACTATAAAAAGGAATCAGAACAGTAGTTTAAACAAATCACAGTCACCCATTCGTCCACTGATATTCCTCCAACCTTTAAAGTCAGATGTCAAAGCATCAAGTTAAGATTACAGAACTACAATGATGAACTTGATATGATGGCACAAGAAATGACGACGACCCCAAGAGAGTCACATAAGCATAGTAAAGACTCAAAACCTAAAATAACACCACTAAACTGTATGAAAGAAATACAGAGAGATGGTGTATCAAGAAAGCCACAGTGCCATGACAATGGAAGTTATAGTGTTGGACACATCAGTTTCAAAGGATTACACTATGCCCTATAGGATCCAATTATAAAGTATAAACACAAAGTGATAACAGGAGTAATTATCAGATCTCTAGAAACTATCACAATGTAACAAGATGATATCCGAGTTATGGTACCCGATATATTTGAATGAGGAGAAAACAAAATTCATTCAAGCCTCCATAAAGCAAACAAATTTGATTTGAAACAAACGGATAAGTCAAACGATATTTACCTTCTCAACTTCATATCCGCATTGACCTGCATTAAACAGAAGTTCTAGTTACAAGACCATTAACCAAGTGAAGAGCATCTCTATCTATTTTTCGTTTCATTTCAATATAGTTTTGAGCATGACAACACAAAAGTACACTTAACCTAAGCTTGAAGTAACACCTGATGCAGAAGAATTTTTTTTCAAATTTACGTGGTACACATTGAGGTTGAGCATTCGTACAACAACAGAGTTGCCCTTTTTAGAGACCTAATGTGACCTGTAGGAGATAGGTTTGAGGTTTAGCAATTGCCTCTTTACAGAAATGCAAGCGGATGGCTACATACAATGTACACCTATTCACTCGCTATGGCCTGGGAACACTTCGTGCTTGGAGTACGTGGTCTTCTGATACACATTGATTTGCTTCGACATGCTTTTTGTTTTTTTCTTCAGTTTAAAGATAAGGAAGAAATATGCTATACAAGTGCCTTTGTCTAAATTGTTTATATCAGCACACAACCAAATCGGCAAGATACTGAATTCAGTTATGATACAACCATGGCAATCACAAAGGATTTAGCACATATAATCTTTTTAATTTTACTTCTTTTACAAATTCTAATGTTCAACTGAAAAAATATCACTCACATAAAACATCTCTGACGACAGCTAAGCTCAAATCAGAGTCTTCCCCAAGCATGGAACAGAAAAACTGCTCAACATCGTCGTTGCTCGATGTTTCATCATTTAAACCCTTGAACTTTGAACAACTCTTATTTGGAGTCGTCCTTACATAATCCTTCCCTATCATCGCCGAGACTGTTCCAGTAGCAGCTACCAATTTCTTCGTCTTAGCTTTGCGCTGAATTGAATTCTGCCAGGAATGACTCCCAAGCCCAACAAACACGTCCGAGTTACTCGAATCCAAACTTGAACCAACATTCCCACTTGAGCTAGAACAACTAGTAATCTTATCCTCTTCCTTACGCTCCACCATATCACCCAGAATCCCCATTGCGTTATTCAAATCCCCATTTGCCTCTTTATAAACACATTTTACTTCCTCCATAGACACAGAGCTAAATACATCCGTTAAAGCCTTCAGAGCACTCTCATTCTCAGACAGCAAGGAACCGTTAACAACCCCCACTTGTTTACAAGCTTTCGATCTCTTCTTCTTCTTCATTTTTTCTAATTAGTTACTACTAACCACATATACAACAATTCCTACAAGATTAGCTACAACACACACAATTCTCTCTCTCTCTTTTTTTTTTTTAATAACAGTGGTGTCTGAGCCAGCTTGCACGCAACTCACAAGACATACAATTTTTTTCTTTTTGATAACCGTGGTATCTGGGCCCAACTTGCACACACCTCGTTCACAAGAAGCACAATTTTCTTTCTTTTTGATAACCGTGGTCTCTGAGCCAGCTTCCGCGCACCTCGCTCACAAGACCCACAACTTTTTGCTACTAGATTATAAAACTAGATACATACAACAATATCAATACTACATAAAAAAAACTGAACCCAGAATCATTCATTTCATTTTACGAGATTTTGAGCATCTGGGTATGCATTTTCTGAGCCAAAAAAAAACACAACAAACATAACAAAATTCAACTTATCTATATGGGAGATCGAGGTTCGAGAAGCTTCTTAGAAACTGAAAAATTTCATTGAAACCCTAATTACATGGTATATAAAAAAATAAAAAATAAAAAACGAAGAACAAAATTGGTTGACTATTTTTTGTGCAAATAATTGCGGTTTCCAAATTTTCACCAAAGCAGCGAAAAAGAGAGAATCTGATGAAGGCGAGAAAATGGAGGATGTGGAAAGATCTATGGGGACCAGGAATCGTGGACTAAATTTATCCTCAATTTTTTCTCTAATATGAATATGATTGGCCGCGTTGTATAGCCGCTCATCAAAATAATAAACAACAACAATAATAATATATTCAGTATATTTCTATGGAGTAGGGTATGGAAAGGATAGAGTTAAAGAAACTGTTTTTGATAGACTCCCGACTCAAGACAAGAACAGTCTAAACATAATATAAGAACAAGAAACAACAGGTAATAACAGAATAACATAAAGTAACAGGAAAAAAAATCGATAAATATAAATTTCTTAAAAATATATGTATTTTTTAAATATGTAATTAATTTATATTTAATTAATTATATATGGTAATTATTATTGACGAATGGCTAAATATATAATTTTTTCTGAGAATAATTCTTGTTTAATCAGATAGTAATATTTGCATTATGCAGTATTCCTCGCAGAGAAAAATTATTCTTAGGAAGAGATTGATGGTCACATTAGGATAGCTTCGAGGGGTTATGACGATTTTGATTTTGGGATAGAAATGACGGAAGAATTGCACTTTGAATTCTACGAAAGATTTAGCCTCAAATTTTCTCTAAATATGATTGGTTGCGTTGTATAGCCGCTCACCAAATAATAATAATAATTGACAAATATAAATTTCTTAAAAATATACTTTCTCCATTTTAAAAAGAATGATCTGTTTTGACTTGGCACGAAATTTAAGAAAATAAAAAAGATTTTTGAATCTTGTAGTCTTAAATTAAAGTTATGTCAAATGTATCAAAATGTCTTTTAATCTTGTGGTTTTAAACATGTCACGTGAAAAGTTGGAATGAAAGTGTTGCCAAGAAAGGAAATGATCATTTTTTTTGAAACAGACTAAAAAAAAAAGTAGGTCATTCTTTTTTAAACGGAAGGAGTATTTATTTTTAAAATATGTAACTAATTTATATTTGATTAATTACGATAATTATTATTGACGAACAACTAAATATATATAACTTTTTCTGAGAATAATTTTTGTTTAATTAGGTGGTAATATTTGCATTATGCAGTATTCCTCGCAGGGAGAAATTATTCTTAAGAGGAGATTAATGATTACATGGGGTAACTTCGAGGGGTTATGACGATTTTGATTTTGGGATAGAAACAAAGGAAGAGTTACACTTTTGAATTCTACTAAAGCTTTTGATTTGATGATAACTAACTCAATTTTCAGAGAAGGGAGGAGCATTTAGCCGCCTTTCATGATACGGTGACAAAAGAATTAAATATAAAAAGAGTGATAGTGATTTATGTAAGAATTATAAAATTATTCCGAATGAGAACCTCACAATTCAGTATAAGCTCTTGATAATGAATCTGGAGGTTAAATGAAAAAGGAAAAGGGGAATTTGGTGTGACCAACCAAGGATCAAGTGGAGCGGGGAGGCTTGACTATGGAAAAAATTCAAGAGTTGGGGAAGAAATACATGGCTAGGAGGATTGGGAGATTAATGGGGACACAAACAATATGTGGATCAAGACAACTAATTATATTAGAGAAGCAATTAGAGAGGTATTAGGAATCTCGAAGGTAACTTTGGGAAACACAAAAGGGACTAGTGGTGGAATGCAAAGATTAGGGAAAAGTGGAAACCACGAGGTTGATTACATGAAGTTAGTGGAGAGAAAAAAATATAGAGGAAAAGAGCATGAACAAGGAAAGGTATAAGACTGCGAAGAAGGAAGTGATGATGACGGTTACGGTGGCTAAAACGATAATATTTGAATATTTGTATAAAGAATTAGAGGACAAAGATAAGGAAAAGAAGTTGTATAGGTTTACTAAGGTGAGAGAGAGGAGGGCTCGCGACATAGACCAAGTGAGGTGTATTAAAGACGAAGATGGCAAAGGACTGGTAAGAGTAAGAGTGTCAACTGGGCCGGTCTGACCCGGACCGGACCGGTAAGACCGGCCCAAAAAGCGAACCGGACCGGATTGGCCCAACACCGGAAAAGGCATGCGGGTTCGTGGGCCCGGACGTGGGTTGGGCCGGCCAGGCCTGGCAACCCGGGAGACCGGCCCAGTTCTGAAACCGGACCTGGCCCACCGGTGCACCGGACCGGACCGGCCCGGTTATTAAAAAAAAAAAAAAAATTATTTTATTTTAATGGGCATTTGGGCTTTGGGACTTGGGCTGCTGACAGCCCACGTGGGCCGCTGTCACTAGGCCTGCTGTGGGCTGCTGCAGGCCCTAGTCCCTAGGCCCTATAATAGCCTTTTCAGGCTACGTTGAGCAGGAAATTACATGGAGTGTCCTCAAAAGTGAGTGGTCTTCAATTTATGCCCCTCATAAGAAAAGTCTTTAAAAAATACCCTTCCTTCCTTTTTATGTATAGAACATATACATTTTTGCCCCTCTACACCATAACTCTCCATGTTCATTTGTCTCTCAACTCTTAATTTTCATTTTTCTTTTTTCTTTTATCTTTTTAATTTTTTATCTTATTTTTTTTTTCTCAATTTTTTTTTAATTCTCGTTTTCTTTTTTCTCAACCTTTATTTTCTTTTTTTCTCTTAACTTTTTTTTTGTTTTTTTTTTCTCAAACTTTATTTTCTTTTTTTCTCTTAACTTTTTTTTTTGTTCTTTTTTTTTCTCAACTTTTTTTTTTTTTTTTTTTTTTTTTTTTTTTTTTTTTTTTTTTTTTTTTTTTTTTTTTTTTTTTTTTTTTTTTTTCTTTTTTTTTTTTTTTTTTCTCTTTTTTTTTTTTCTTTTTTTTTTTCTTTTCTCTTTTATTCTTCTCTTTTTTTCTTTTTTCTTAACCTCTATTATTTTTTGCTAATGAACTAAAAAAGTTGGATAATCCGCAAAGAAGATCTTCTTTCTTTGAAATCGAAGTAAACTTAAGAGCGTGCTTTGTTGTTTGGAAGTCCTTTGAAACAACTCTTGCCTCTAAGACAAATGTTATAAAACATCTCATAAATCAAGACACAATGAGGTAGTGTCAAGCCTTGCTCGTGGAGCATAACTTGTTGTTTGAAAAATTCTTGAGCTAAGTCTTACCTCTAAGGCAAGAGTATAGAGCATCTCATAAATTAAGACACAATGAAGTAGTGTTAACTCTTGCCCATGGGGCATAACTTATTTTTTGGGAGGCCCTTGGGCTAAGTCTTGCCTCTAAGGCAAACGTTATAGAGCATCTCATGATCAAGACATAATGTGCTAGGGTCAACTCTTGCCAATGAGGCGTAACTTGTTGTTTGAAAGTCTTTGAGCTAAGTTTTGCCTCTAAGGCAAGAGTTATAGAGCATCGCATAAATCAAGACACAATGTGGTAGTGTCAACTCTTGCCCATGGGGCGTAATTTGTTATTTGGAAGTCCTTGGACTAAGTCTTGCCTCTTAGGCAAACGTTATAGAGCATCCCATAAATCAAGCACAATACGATAGTGTCAACTCTTGCCCATGGGGCGTAACTTGTTGTTTGAAAGTCCTTGGGCTAAGTCTTGTCTCTAAGGCAAGAGTTATAGAATGTCTCATAAATCAAGACACAATGAGGTAGTGTCAAGTCTTGCTCGTGGGGCATAACTTCTTGTTTGAAAATCCTTGAGCTAAGTCTTGCCTCTAAGGCAAGAGTTATAAAGTATCTCATAAATTTAGACATAATGAAGTAGTGTGAACTCTTGCCCATGGAGCGTAACTTGTATTTTTTTAGAGGTCCTTGGGCTAAGTCTTGCCTCTGAGGCAAGTGTTATAAAACATTTTATAAATCAAGATACAATATACTAGTGACAAGTCTTGCTCATGGGCGTAATTTGTTGTTTGGAAGTTTTTGGGCTAAGTCTTGCCTCTAAAGCAAGAATTATAGAACATCTCATAAAAAAAATAAAGGTCAAAAAAATTGATTAAAAAAAAAGAAAAGAAAAATTAAAAACCAAAGAAAAAATAAAAAAATAGAAGTTGAGAGAAAAAAATAAATATTGAGAAAAAAAGAAAATAAATGAAGAAAAAAAAGACAACAAAAAATAAATGTTGAGAAAAATAAAAAAATAAAAAATAAAAGGAGAAAAAAATAGAATTGAGAGGAGAAAAGAAAAAAAATAAAGATTGAGAAAAAAGAAAAAACGTAGAAGAAAGAATAAAATAAAAAATAAAAGAAAAATAAAGGTTGAGAAAAAAAGAAAAAAAATAGAAATAAAAAAAAGAAAAAAGAAAAAATAGAAATAAAAAAAAGAAAAGAAAAAAGAGAAAAAGAGAAAAAGAAATATATATAAAAGTTGAGAGACAAATGAGCATTGAGAGTTATTTGAAAATACTTGAGGTGTAGAGGGGCAAAAAGGTAGTTGCTCTATACATAAAAAACAAGGAAGGCTATTTTTGTAAGACCATTTTTATGAGGGGCAAAAATACAAAGTCACTCCCTTTAAAGGGCATTTGTGTAGTTGTCCCTATGTTGAGTGGCAGCCTTTTGGGCCACTTTTCAGCATTTGTTGAACGTTGGTCCAACGGTTACAATGCCGTTTGGGCCAACGTTCAATTCTCCTCCATTTTAAAAATTCATCCATTTTTCATATATAAATACCTTCTAAATTTCATCATTTTTATTACAAAATACTTCTCATTCTCTCTCAATTTTCTGATTTTCTCTATTTATTTCTAGCAATATCTACTTTATTATTTTGCTATCAACAACATCAAGTTGGAGAAAGTTCAAGCGTTCAATTCATCAATTTACGATTGCTTAATTACTTGTTTGTCTCCGATAATTTGGTATAATCGTTCTATCTCTTACTTTTAATTAGTATATTGTTTGTTGAATATCTTTTTGTATTAATTTTTGCGTATTTAATATTTATTAATTTAATTTATAAAATGGATAAAGTAAGACGACTTGGTAAAAGTGTTAAAAATTTATGTCCCGAAAGTAGTAGTGGTAGTAACAAAAAAATCACTTCTGGTAGAGATAGTACAAGCGGTAGAAATAATTATTCTCGTGTGCCTCCACCAACACCTAGTGAGATACGAGAACGAGATATTCCTATGGGTGCATATGATATGAATTATTTTGAGGCACAACAAAATTATGGAATATTCTATATGCATCACAAGTATATCATATTGTGAATATTCTATATGCATCACAGGTATATCATATTATATGTATATTCTATATGCATCACAAGTATATCATATTGTGAATATTCTATATGCATCACAAGTATATCATATAGTGAATATTCTATATGCATCACAAGTATATCCTATTGTGAATATTCTATATGCATCACAAGTATATCGTATTGTGAATATTATATATGCATCACAAGTATATCGTATTGCGAATATTCTATATGCATCACAAGTATATCCTATTATATGTATATTCTATATGCATCACAAGTATAACATACTATATGTATATTCTATATGCATCACATGTATATCATATTGTGAATATTCTATATGCATCACAAGTATATCATATTGTGAATATTCTATATGCATCACAAGTATATCCTATTGTGAATATTCTATATGCATCACAAGTATATCATATTATATGTATATTCTATATGAATCACAAGTATATCATATTGTGAATATTCTATATGCATCACAAGTATATCATATTGTGAATATTCTATATGCATCACAAGTATATCATATTGTGAATATTCTATATACATCATATGTATATAATATTGTGAATATTCTACATACATCACAAGTATATCCTATTGTGAATATTCTATATACATCACAAGTATATCCTATTGTGAATATTCTATATGCATCACATGTATATCATATTGTGAATATTCTATATGTATCACAAGTATATCATATTGTGAATATTCTATATGCATCACAAGTATATCATATACTCTATATCAAATGTATATCGTATTGTATTTCTATACGCATCACAAGTATATCCTATTGTGAATATTCTATATGCATCACAAGTATATCCTATTGTGAATATTCTATATGCATCACAAGTATATCGTATTGTGAATATTCTATATGCATCACAAGTATATCGTATTGCGAATATTCTATATGCATCACAAGTATATCCTATTATATGTATATTCTATATGCATCACAAGTATAACATACTATATGTATATTCTATATGCATCACATGTATATCATATTGTGAATATTCTATATGCATCACAAGTATATCATATTGTGAATATTCTATATGCATCACAAGTATATCCTATTGTGAATATTCTATATGCATCACAAGTATATCATATTATATGTATATTCTATATGCATTACAAGTATATCATATTGTGAATATTCTATATGCATCACAAGTATATCATATTGTGAATATTCTATATGCATCACAAGTATATCATATTGTGAATATTCTATATACATCATATGTATATAATATTGTGAATATTCTACATATATCACAAGTATATCATATTGTGAATATTCTATATGCATCACAAGCATATCATATTATATGTATATTCTATATGCATCACAAGTATATCCTATTGTGAATATTCTATATGCATCACAAGTATATCCTATTGTGAATATTCTATATGCATCACAAGTATATCATATTATATGTATATTCTATATGCATCACAAGTATATCATATTATATGTATATTCTATATGCATCACAAGTATATCATATTATATGTATATTCTATATGCATCACAAGTATATCGTATTGTGAATATTCTATATGCATCACAAGTATATCATATTGTGAATATTCTATATGCATCACAAGTATATCATATTGTGAATATTCTATATACGTCATATGTATATAATATTGTGAATATTAAATTTCAAGTTTGAAAATTGAAATTTCAACTTTCAATGTATTAAAATTTGAACTTTAACTTTGAAATTTGAAGTTTGGAGTGTTTGGATTTAGAAATTTAAATTTAAATTTTTGAATTTCAAATTTCATATTTTCAAATTACATGATTATAAAATATAAAATTTTACTACATTAGTACACTACATTATTATAAAATATAAATATATAATTCAAATTTAAAATTTTAAATTTAAAACGATTAAAATTATATCACACTTTAAAATTGATAACACTACATTACATGATTAGAACTCAATTTTTAAATTTAAAATTAAAAAAAAAAGGTGAAACCCATGGACCGGCCCCCAAACCCGGCCCATGAAGGCCCACTTAATTGGACCGGACCGGCCCGTGAAACCCGGTCCAAAAATGGGTGACGGGCCTGGGCTGGGCTGGCTGAGCATTTTGCTCAAAACAGCCCGGACCGGACCGGCCCATTTATTCTGGACCCGGACCGGCCCAGCCCATGAAACCGGTGGGCTGCAACATATGTGGGCCGGTCTGACCCGGACCGGCCCATTTGACAGCCTTAGGTAAGAGGCACATATTAAACGAAAATGGAATGCGTACTTCCATAAACTTTTAAATGAAAGAGGAGACAGAAATATTGTGTTAGGTAATTTAGAGCACTCTAAGAGCCGTTAAAATTTTGGGCATCGTAAGTGTATAAAATTTGAGGAGGTTAAGAGGGCAATTTGTAAGTTGAGAAGAGGTAGAAAGACCAGATCATACGAGATTATTTCAAAATTCTGGAAGACCGCAGGCAAAATGAGTTAGGAATAGCTAACTGAGTTGTTTAATATCATTATCAGGAATGTTAGAATTCCCAAAGAATTGAGGTGAGTATAATGATCCTGTCATATAAAAACAAAGGCAAATATCTTTAAAATTGCAATAATTATAGGGGTATCAAACTACTAAATTACACTATAAAAAATTGGGAGAAGGTGATCAAGATGAGAATAAGGAGGAATGTGTATTTTTTAGAATCAATTTTGATTCATCTCAGGGTGATCGACAACGAAATGATCCATTCATCTTTTAAAGAGATTGTTGAAGCAGTATAGGAAAATGAAAAGAGACTTATATATGGTATTTAACAATCTAGAAAAGGCATACGACAAAGTCCCGAGGGAGATTTTACAGAGATGCTTGAAGTCTAGAGGTTTACATGTGGCATACATTAAAACGACTAAGAGGGTGTTTGAATTGACTTATTTTAAATTGGTTTTGGCTTTTAAGCACTTTTTAAGTTTTGGTGATGTTTGGTAAAGCTAAAAAGTGCTTTTAAGCACTCATTTTTAGACCAAAAAAGTATAAAAAATAATCCAAATTTTTGGCTTTTAAGCTACTTTTTAAAAGACAATCCAAACACCCTCTAAGTACATTTACGATGGAGCCAAATATGAGTGAGGATAGTAGGAGGAGACTCGAAATATTTTTCAACCGAGATAGGAGTGCACCAGGGATGAACATTTTTATTTGTCTTGGTGATGAATCAATTAACACGGCATATTCAAGAGAAATTTTCATCGTGTGTATTATTTATAGACGACATAGAATTGATCAAAAATACATCCAGAGGAGCTAATGATAGACTGAAGGTTTGAAGACAGAACCTAGAGTCTAAAAGCTTCAAGCTGAGTATGGCTAAAATAAAGTACATAGAGTGCAAGTACAGTATCACATCACAAGAAGCAGATGGGAAAGTAAGGATTGATACATAAGTCATCCCCAAGAGAGGAAGCTTCAAGTATCTTGGGTCTATAATCCAAGAAAATGGGGAGATCGATGAGGATGTTGCTCATCGTATTGGAGCAGGTGAATGAACTGGAGGCTCGCATTTGGTGTCCTATATGGAAAGAATGTGTCCCCAAGACTTAAAGGTAAATTTTATAGAGTGATTGTTAGACCGACTATATATGTTATATGAGGTGAAATGTTGTCTAGTCAAGAACTCTCACATGCAGGAGATGAAGGTAGAAGAAATGATGATGCTTAGATAGATATATTGACACACTAGGAGAGACACGATTAGAAACAAAGATATACTAGCAAGGTGAGAGTAGCCTCTGTGGTGAACAAGATGTAAAAAACGAGACTGAAATGGTTTGAGCATATGGCGAGGAGGAGCACAGATACCCTAGTGAGGAGGTGTGAGATATTGGCGGTGACAAATTATAGGAGAGACAAAGGTAAAGTAAGTAAGCATTGAGAAGAGATTATTAGACATGACAAAATACATCTTCAACTCACCAAGGACATGACCTTGATAGACAGTTAGTAAGTAGTCGAGCATTTCCTCTCTTCTCAGTGGTAGAGTAGGGCTATAGTCTAGAGCATTTATATATAATTTTCTTTACTAGTATTATTATTATTATTATTATCATGCTAACTCGAATAAGCTTATTCTTTGATTTATTGCTACATTTATTTCTTTTACTTTGGTTATCCTTACTGTTTTTATTGTCAATGATTTTCTTTCTTTAATATTTTCATCATAACTTTTTACTCTTATATTTCGTTCAAACTTGTGAGTTGTGACGATTTTCTTGAGCCAATAGTATATCAAAAATATTCTTTCTGCCCTACAAAAATTAAATTAAAATCCGCATATATTTTCCTTCACCCTCTTTAAACTCCACCTATGAAATTTGAGATTATACTAGTTGTTGTTGTTGTTATATGAAAGTTTATACGTTATGTTATGCTCGATGGAATATGAATTAAAAAATATGTGGGCAAGAATTGCACGAAGTAACTATATAAAGACAAAAATTCCCTTGAAAGTAAATAATCATATATAATAATCTATTTATTATTAATCTAGCATACCAATTCTCTCATTTTTAACTATCACATAAATAATCTCTGCTTTATAATCCAAGTATTCCTATGTTAATCTAGGAGTGTGCAAAAAATTGATTTAACCGATAAAATTAAATTAATAAAAATGTTATCGATTTATTGGTATCGGAATGTTGGGTTAATAGTTTTTAAATGATTTTGTAAAATTTTTATTGGCCTAACGGTTGGATTTTGATTTTAAAATTTTAGTTAATGGTTAAACCGATAATCCAATAAGATTATATTAAAATTATATTTTTATCCCTAATTATATAATAGTGACTTTAGATTTTAAATATATAACCTATATATTATTTTTTGCATTATGTAGTTGTTGTCTTAATGTTGTTGTTTTCTTTGGTTCTACCCATCGGTGTAAACTATGAACTGACTTGTTTTTCTTTTTGAGAGATTGTTACCGTTGCTCCTACATTCAAGTTTGTTACTTAACCAGAAAGAAGACAAGTTTGTTTTGGTTATAACGTATTCGAATTTGCTTATGCATGCTAATTATAATTTGTATAGACTTTTTATGCATGAAGGTAACGTATATATGAATAAATGAAAATAAGAGAAAGCAAAAAAAAATATAGGATCATTTTCGTATCGGTTAAACCAAAAATTAAACTGTTAAGGACCAAAACTCGATTAACCCAAAATCGATAACGAATATTTTATTGATTTAGTTATTGATTTTGCATGTTTACAAATCGAAAACCGATAAACTAAACAGGCAATACACAAAATCGAACCGACCGAGACGCACCCCTATGTTAACCAATACGACTCCTTAGCTCTTTAGTTTTTTATTGCATGTAAAACCAACTTACAGTTTTTAAGCAGGGGCTCGATACGTTTTTTTAGAAAATGTCTTCCAATTGTTTTATGTTTGGTTCGTCATAATTGTTGGAAAAAAAAACTCTAGAAATAATTTTTACGAGTGATTTTTACATAGATTGTGTCCTTCTCATCTTCCAACACACCTCACCTTTATCCCAGTGGTTCGTATGCCTACTTTACCTGAACGAACAACGTTTCATTTCCGAGTTTATGAATTCAGTCTTCTTATAAAGTACTTGGTCCCGTATGAACTACACCAAAGATTGACGTTGTTGCTAAGGAGATTGCATGTACATGGTGTTACAGCTCCATCTAGGCTAAGCCATATGCTGCAAAATTTCATATTTCTAGTAAGCTTCAGAGCTGTGTGTCATTTTTTTAAAAAAAATTCTGGATAGCTTAGCCCTTTCTTTACTTTACAGTGTAAAGTTTACACTATCAAGCATTGGAACTTACCGCGGATATTGGCTTATCAAATTCTCTATTGAGCGATTCAACAAAAGACAGAAGGAAATCCACTTATCTCTTTTGCATCAAACAATACGTGGAGTAAGACGTGTAGGGCAATGAAATAAAAGTCATACTATTGAATTCAATTACATTGAAAAGAATTCGAGCGAGAAGGCAGAGCAGACTGACTTACCACAAACAGTAGGGCAATGAATTGATTCCCCCCAAAAGTCCGGTCTCATGTAAGGGTGTCAATCGGGCCGGGTTGATCCAGAACCGACCCGGCCCGGCCCTCAGTTAAAGGGTTGGATTGTTCTGGGTCGCCTACTATATCCGGAACCGGCCGGTTCAATTGTTGAGCCCGTAATCCGGAACCGGTCAAAACCGGTAATGTTACGTCATTAGTGATACCGGTTAACCGACCCGGCCCGACCCAGCACGGCTTGATTTTTTTAAAATAAT
>QJPP01001794.1:0-78307 GCA_003996215.1 Jaltomata sinuosa | reverse complement strand
GTAGAGCACATTCATATCATAATCTTTGAGAAACTCAAGTCATCTCTTCTGATGAAGGTTCAACTCTTTCTGGGTGAACACATACTGAAGGCTCTTGTGATCTGTGAACACATAAACATGAACACCATAGAGATAGTGTCTCCAAATCTTTAGGGCAAACACAACCGATGCAAGATCGATTTCATGAGTCGGGTAGTTCTTCTCATGGGCCTTAAGCTGTCTGGAAGCATAAGCTATGACCTTACCCTGCTGCATCAAAACACAACCCAGACTGACTTTATATGCATCACAATAAACCACATAACCGTCTGAACCCTCTGGTAGAGTCAAAACAGGAGCTGTAGTCAACCTGGTCTTCAGTTCCAAGAAGTTTTTATCACACTCATCTGACCACTGAAACTTGAACTTTTTTTGAGTCAACTTGGTCAATGCGGCAGCTATGGATGAAATCCTTCTATGAACTTCATGTATTAATTAACCAAACCCAAGAAACTCCTGATGTCTGTTGGAGAGGTGGGTCTAGTCCAGTCCTTTACTACCTCAATTGTAACACTCCAAAAGTCGATTCAGCTTTTTAAACTCAAAGTTGCAGAAAAATACAATTTTCTAGGAATCATGAGTCTAACGATGGTTTGTGGTCTGAACCATGAGTCGTGGTTCTGAGTCGTGATCCCTGACCTGTACATTTCAGTCTCTAGTTTGAAACCACGAGTGAAGTCTATGGACCGTGGTTCATTCTACAGACCATAGAATGCACTCGTGGAATCAGACCTGAGGATTGACTAAGTCACCAGGAACCACAAGTTTTTTCTACGGGTCATAGTTGAATCACGCACCATAAACATGACTCGTGGAGCATGTTCAGAGGATTGGTTGGTATGTCAGGAACTATGACTCACTTTTGCAGACCATAATCCTTTCTACGGTCTGTCATGTTGATCTGTGGTTGATCTTCTGCAGGTTCACTTTTAACTCAAGAACTACAGATGGGATCTATGGGTCTTCATTCTTTCTACGACTCGTAGAATGGACCTATCATCTGCAGCATGTTGGATTAGCCAGAAACCACGGATGGAAACCACAAACCGTGGTTTGTTCTTTGGTTCGTGGAAACCATCTGTGGTCACTGAAGGTCAACCCTTTTGACAGCTTTTCCCAAGTTATTTCCCAGGGGTATTTTAGTTATTCCCCGCCCTTTTAACCCCTAAGTAATGTTGTTTTGACTACTTCAAGATGGATTTTCACCCTCATTATCCTAAGTTCCTCCTAAGCTCTTCATTCAACTCCTAAAAAGGAAAAGTTCTTCTCCAAGCTCCAATTTTCAAGCTCCAAGATCAAGTCTCCTAAATCTTTCCAATTCTTGTGGGTTAACTTTAATTAAGGTATATGGGTTCCTCTCACCCTTGTGCCCAAAAACCCCAAATTCTTATTTGAAATTATGAACTTATGAATCTAGGGTTTTAATCTAAATTGGAGAAAACTTATGAAATCAGTTTCTATGCTTAAACTCATTGTTTCTTATTACATAATTATGATTTGATTATGATTCCTTTACTAGATTTAAAGGCCCAAGCATTGAAGTTGATTTCTAGCATGATTGCATTAAATTGAATGTTTTCAAGTGAAATTGGGCATGATTAGATATCATGACTTTATGAACCTTATGAAATTACATGCCAAATTCTTCAAGTATGAATTTAGAAAGAAAAGTACGATTTGAATTATGGCTATGCTTTACTTTAAGAACTTATGATATGAGAATTGCATGGTACCTGATGTGTCATCATGCTTTTCAAAAGAGATTGGTATTCGATTATACCTTCATGAACTTATGAGCTATATGCATGTTTTGGGAGTAGTACTTAGCATCGAGCGATGAGGGTTCGATTACCCAAGTCCAAAACTACCTTGTCAGCATAGGTTATAATTTGCCCTATGGGCTTATGAGAGTGTATCCACGTTTTGATAATGGTGTCCTGTGTCTTAGCGGGCATTAGGGAAGCTTTTCCAACTAGAGTTATATAGTTGGGTATGGTGACTTATTCCTTGGCATAGTTCAAGTCAGCTTTTCTAACTATGGTTATATTGTTAGATTTCATGTAGCTCACATGGTCTATTATCGGTTATAAAAAACTCCCGTATGAAGCATTGATTTATTTAAACTTACGATGTTTACTTGAGATATCATTTATGCATGAATTAAGTTTTATTCATTCTTTAAGTATGTTTTCGTTAAACTGTGCATCTCTCACATACTCGGTATATTCCATAGTACTGACACATACCTTGCACTGCATCCTTTGATGATGCAGATTCAGGTGTTACTCCTCAGGTTCGTGGCTAGAGTTTTCAGGCCATATTCTATCTCCTGTCGGTGAGTCCTTTTAGATCGAGGACTAGTTATGTTTTTAGTATGTAGCTTCTTATTTTCGTACTTCGAGTTAGCTAGGGTCTTTTCCTAGTAACTCTTTGTGTTATGAGTAGAGGCTTTCAAACATAGACAGTATTCGAGTCTTCTTATGGATCTTGTATTTCTATTTGACTTGATTATCCATTTATGTTATTTCAACTTTATCTATCATGCTTCCGCTCATCTTTGTTATGCTTGAGAATGCTATGACCAAGGGTTATCTTGGGGCACTTGTGGTCCCAGGTTTCGTGTTACGTCTAGAGGGTAACCTCGGCCAGTGACAAACTTGGTATCAGAGCCTCAGGTTCAAGAGTCCTAGGATGTCTAAAAGCCACATCAAGTAGAGTCTCTTTCATGTGTGTGAAGCGTGCCACATATATAAAAGGGGATCTATGAGATGTCATAGAAAACTTCACTTCTTTCATGATCATGTCGTGCGATAGAGATTAACTCTAATGTTCCTCTAATCTTTGCCTTGAACATTTTAGATTATGCCTCCACAATGTGCTATGCCTCCCCAGGCCGCTAGGAATGCTGTCCCTCCAGTTCTGGCTCTCGAGGTCACGAATGAGGAGTTTCAGAATGCTATCCACCTATTGGCTCAGACTATGGCTTCCCAAGCCAATCGGTAAGCTCATGTTCACGTTCACCCTCACGGTGGGGCGGTGGCCTGAGTTTGAGATTTCATCCATATGAACCCACTGGAGTTCTGGGGTTTCAGATTTGGTAAAGAAGGAGTGTAGGTCTACTATGCTATTGGGTGATATGACTATTTCCAGGCTCATGACTCATTCTCACTAGATCGAGGGAGATAGACTTAGGGAGATGGCTAGAGAGAATAAGAGGGCTAGATCTGAGGGTTCATGTTTCAGTCATCGGAGGTCCGGAGGCGGACATCGCTCCTTATTTTAGAAGAGGTCATCAGGCCTAGTATATCCCCGTGGGGTGCCCCAATATTGTTTATGCGTAAGAAGGATGGTTCTCTTCGGATGTGTATTGATTACTGACAGTTGAACAAAGTCACAATCAAGAATATGTATCCCATTCCTAGGATTGATGACTTGTTCGATCAGCTTCAGGGTGCTAGTTGTTTCTCTAAGATTGATCTTAGATCCGGGTATCATCAGCTTTGGGTTCAGGAGAGTGATATTCCAAAGATAGCCTTTAAGACTTGGTATGGTCATTATGAGTTTGTTATTATGTCTTTTGGACTAACCAATATTCCTGCAGCTTTTATGGATTTGATGAACCGTGTGTTCAAACAGTATCTAGACTTGTTTGTGATTGTGTTCATTGATGATATCCTGATATATTCTCGAAGTGAGGAGGAGCATGTGGGCCACTTGAGGGTTGTGTTGCAAACCCTCAAGGATCGTCAGTTGTTTGCTAAGTTTAGCAAGTGTGAGTTCTGGATGCAGTCTGTAGCTTTTTTGGGTCATGTTGTGATGGGTGATGGTATTCGTGTGGATTCTCAAAAGATTGAACCAGTGAAGAACTGGCCTAGACCTACTTCCCCTTTGGATATTCGGAGTTTCTTGGGTTTGGCTGGTTATTACAGGAGGTACGTAGAGGGGTTCTCTTCCATTGCTTTGCCTTTGACTCGATTGACTCAGAAAAAGGTAAAGTTCCAGCGGTCTGATTCGTGTGAGAAGAGTTTTCAGGAGTTGAAGACTAGATTGACCACCACTCCAGTGTTGACCCTACCTGAGGGTTTGGATGACTTTGTGGTTTATTGTGATGCTTCTAGAGTCGGGTTGGGTTGTCTATTGATGCACCAAGGTAAGGTGATTGCTTATGTTTCTCGACAGCTTAAGACTCATGAGAAGAACTAACCTACTCATGATGTTGAGTTGGCAGCCGTGGTCTTTGCTTTGAAGAATTGGATACATTACTTGTATGGAGTTCATGTGGATCTGTTCACTGATCACAAGAGTCTCCAGTATGTATTTACTCAGAAGGAGTTGAATTTGCGACAAAGGAGGTGGATTGAGCTCCTTAAAGATTATGATATGAGTGTGCTTTACCACCCGGGTAAAGCCAATGTTGTGGCAGATGCTTTGAGTAGATTGTCCATGGGTAGTGTGGCTTTGATTAAGGATGGGAAGAAAGAATTGGTGAAAGATGTTCATCGACTTTCCCGATTGGGAGTTTGACTTATGGACTCTACTGAGGGTAGTGTTATTATTTGGAATGGTTCTGAGTCTTCCTTGGCAGCTGAAGTAAAGGCAAAACAAGACAGTGATCTGATTTTGCTTTAGCTTAAGGGTGCAGTTCATCAGCAGCGGGTTGAGGTCTTCTCCCAAGGGGGAGATGGAGTGCTTCGTTATCAGGGTCGTCCATGTGTGCTAGATGTGGATGATTTGAAACATCAGATTTTGACCGAGGCTCACAGTTCTAGATATTCCATTCATCCAGGTGCCACCAAGATTTACCATGATCTATGGGAAGTCTATTGGTGAAACAGTATGAAGAAAGGACATAGCCGGCTTCATGGCTAAGTGTCCCAACTGTCAGCAGGTAAAGGTAGAGCATCGGCGACCGGGTGGCATGATTCTGGATATTGACCTTCCTACTTGGAAGTGGGATACGATCAATATGGACTTCATTACAGGTTTGCCTCGTACTCAAAGGCAACATGATTCGATTTGGGTGATTATCGACCGAATGACTAAATCATCCCATTTCTTGGATGTTAAGACTACAGATTCAGCGGATGACTATGCCAGACTCTATATCTGGGAGATAGTTCAATTTTATGGTGTTCCATTGTCCATCATTTCAGACAGAGGTCCTCAGTTTACTTCTCAGTTTTGGAGATCATTTCAGAGAGGTCTTGGCACTCAGGTGAAGCTTAGCACAACTTTTCACCCTCATACAGATGGCCAGGCAGTGTGTACTATTCATACTTTAGAGGATATGTTGAGAGCGTGTGTGATTGATTTCAAAGGTAACTGGGATGATCACTTACCTCTTATCGAGTTTGCCTACACCAACAGCTTCCACTCTAGAATTCAGATGGCTCCTTATGAGGCCCTTTATGGTCGGAGATGTAGATCACCTATTGGTTGGTTCAAGGTTGGTGAGGCAGCCTTGATTGGCCTAGATTCAGTTCATGAGACTATGGAGAAGGTTCAGCTTATTCAGGAAAGGTTGAAGACCGCTCAGAGTCGACAAAAGTCCTATACTGATGTGAGGAGGAGGGAGTTAGAGTTTGAGGTGGATGATCAGGTGTTTCTGAAAGTGTCAACCATGAAGGGTGTGATAAGATTTTGTTAGAAAGGGAAGCTTAGTCCCCGATTTGTAGGTCCTTATCAGATTCTGAGGAGAGTTGGGAAAGTTGCTTATAAGTTGGATTTACCATCAGAGTTAGAAGCGGTTCATCCGATTTTCCATGTTTCCTTGTTGAAGAAGTGTATGGGTGATCCGACCTTGATTGTTCCCTTAGAGGATGTAGGTGTGAAGGATGGTCTCACTTATGAGGAGGTTCCTATAGAGATCCTTGATCGTCAGATTCGGAAGTTGAGGAACAAAGAAGTTTCTTCGGTGAAAGTCCTTTGGAGGAATCAACTCGTAGAGGGTGCTACTTGGGAAGCGGAAGAGTCCATGAAGGCCAAATATCCTCTTCTCTTCCATTCTGATTCTGCTTCATCTTGAGGTAATAGTTTCCTCCTTATTATGTTCCTCCGATTCTGTTCCATCATTGTCTCTCATGTTCCTAGCATGTATGCATGTTTCTGAAGTTAGTTTATCATGTTTTCAAAGTTAAAAAGTTCAGTTTTCATGGTTCTCCTTGGTTTCCATGTTTTGATGTTTGGTTGGGCTATTTTATTTCCAATTTCCCTTACTTAGTCTTCATTCGAGGATGAATGATCCCAAGGGGGAGATATTGTAACACCCCGGAAGTCGATTTAGCTTTTTAAACTCAAAGTTACAGAAAAATACAACTTTCCAAGAATCACGAGTCCAACGATGGTTCATGGTCTGAACCACAAGTCGTGGTTCTGAGTCGTGATCCCTAACTTGTACATTTCAATCTCTGTTTTGAAACCATGAGTGGAGTCTACGGGCCATGGTTCATTCTACGGATCGTAGAATGCACTCGTGGAATCAGACCTGAGGATTGACTAAGTCCCCAAGAACCACGAGTTGTTTTTACGGGTCGTTGTTTGAATCACGAACCGTAAACATGACTCGTGGAGCATGTTCAGAGGACTGGTTGGTATGTCAGGAATGATAACTCAGTTCTACAGACTGTAATCCTTTCTACAGTATGTCATGTTAATTGGTGGTTGATCTTCTGCAGGTTCACTTTTAAATCAGGAACTACGGATGGGATCTATGGGTCGTCATTCTTTCTACGACCCGTAGAATGGACCTGTTATTTATCTTCTGCAGCATGTTGGATTGGTCAGAAACCACGGATGGAAACCACGAACCGTGGTTGGTTCTATGGTCCATGGAACCATCCGTGGTCACTAAAAGTCAACCCTTTTGACAGCTTTTCCCAAGTTATTTCCCAGGGGTATTTTAGTCATTCCCCACCCTTTTAACCCCTAAGTGATGTCATTTTGACTACTTCAAGATGGGTTTTCACCCTCATTAGCCTAAGTTCCTCCTAAGCTCTTCATTCAACTCCTAAAAAGGAAAAGTTCTTCTCCAAGCTCCAAGTTTCAAGCTCCAAGATCAAGTCTCCTAAGTCTTTTCAATTCTTGTGGGTTAGCTTCAATTAAGGTATATGGGTATTCAACAATGAGTTCCTCTCACCCTTGTGCCCAGAAACCCCAAATCCTTATTTGAAATTATGAAATTATGAACTTATAAATCTAGGGTTTTGATCTAAATTGGGAAAAACTTATGAAATCAGTTTCTATGCTTAAATGCATGGTTTCTTATTACATAATTATGATTTGATTATGATTCCTTTAATAGATTTAAAGGCCCAATAATTAAAGTTGATTTCTAGCATGATTGCATTAAATTGCATGTTTGCAAGTGAAATTAGGCATGATTAGATATCATGACTTTATGAACCTTATGAAATTGCATGCCAAATTCTTCAAGTATGAATTTAGAAAGAAAAGTATGATTTGAATTATGGCTATGCTTTACTTTAAGAACTTATGATATGAGAATTGCATAGTACCCGATGTGTCATCATGCTTTTCAAAAGAGATTGGTATTCGATTATACCGTCATGAACTTATGAGCTATATGCATGTTTTGGGAGTAGTACTTAGCACTGAGTGATGAGGGTTCGATTACCCTAGTCCAAAACTAGGTTGCCAGTGTAGGTTATGATTTGCCCTATGGGCTTATGACAGTGGATCCACGTCTTGATAATGGTATCCGGTGTCTTAGCGGGCATTAGGGCAGCTTTGCCAACTAGGGTTATATAGTTGGGTATGGTGACTTATTAGGTTAAATTATGCATCTCTCACATACTCAGTACATTCTATAGAACTGACGCATATCTTGCGCTGCTTGATGATGCAGATTCAGGTGTTACTCCTCAGGTTCGTGGCTAGAGCTTTCAGGCCACATTCTATCTCCGATCGGTGAGTCCTATTAGATTGAGGACTAGTTATGTTTTTAGTGTGTAGCTTCTTATTTCTGTAATTTGAGTTAGCTAGGGTCTTGTCCTAGCAACTCTTAATATTATGAGTAGAGGCTTTCAAACATAGACAGTATTCGAGTCTTCTTATGGATTTTTATTTCTATTTGACTTGATTATTCATTTATGTTATTCCGACTTTATCTATCATGCTTTCACTCATCTTTGTTATGCTTGAGAATGCTATGACCAAGGGTTAGCTTGGGGCACTTGTGGTCCCATGTCCCGTGTTATGTCTAGGGGATAACCTCGGAGGATGACATCAATTTTCTGAGAATCAACTCGGATGCCATCACTAGACACCACATGACCAAGAAAAACAACTAATTTCAACTAGAACTCATACTTACTGAACTTGGCGAATAACTAGCGGTCCTTGAGAGTCTGCAGGACGACCCTCGGATGACTTGTATGCTCCTTCTCATTTCGAGAATAAACAAGGATATCATCAATGAAGACAATGATGAACAAGTCCAAATACTCTTTGAACACCCTTTTCATTAAGTCCATGAAAGATGCAGGAGCATTGGTTAGTCAAAAAGACATAATAACAAATTCATAGTTACCATACCGAGTACTGGAGGCTGTCTTCGGGATGCCACTACCTCTGACTCTGAGCTGAGGATAGCCGGATCTGAGGTCTATCTTGGAAAAGCAACAAGCGCCTTGAAGCTGGTTGATCAAGTCATCAATCCTAGGGATGGGATACTTATTTTTGATTATGACTTTGTTCAACTGACGGTAGTCAATGCACATCTTGAGAGAACCATCTTTCATACGCATGAACAACACTGGAGCACCCCCTGGAGAGATATTGGGTCTGATGAAGCCCTTATCTAGCAGGTCTTTCAGCTATTCTTTCAATTCCTTAAGCTTAGTTAGAGCCATTCTATAGGGAGGAATTGAAATAGGTTGGGTATCTAGAAGGAGATCTATTCCGAAGTCAATTTCCCTTTCGAGAGGAACTCTGGAAGATCTTCTGGGAATACTTTAGGAAACTCATTTACTACTGGGACTGACTCAAGAGTTAGGGTCTCGGAGTTGGAATCTTTAACCCAAACAAGGTGATAGATATACCCTTTGGAGATCATTTTTCTGGCCTTAAGGTAGGAAATGAATCTTCCTACAGGCACTGAGTTACTACCCTTCCACTCTAAGAATGGCTCGTTAGGAAACTGGAACTGAACGATCCTAGTTCTACAATTGACTGAGGCATAACAGGAATGTAACCAATCCATGCCTAGAATGATATCAAAGTCTACCATTTCTAACTCTACAAGATCTGCTGAGATGACTTTCTGGGAAACTGTGACTGGGCAATTTCTGTATACCCATCTAGCTATAACTGGGTCACAAACTGGAGTAGAGACTGAAAAGGGTTCTAGGAGAGTTTCTGAACTAATACTGAAGTTTACTGCTATATAAGGAGTGATGTAGGAAAGTGTAGCCCCTAAATCTAACAATGCATAAACATCAGTATTAAAGACTCACAACTTACCCATGACCACATCAGGAGAATCCTCCTGATCCTCTCGAGCCTGGAGTGTATACAACCTGTTCTGGTGCTGACCACCACCGGTACAAAACGAGGCACCCTGCTGAGTGGGGTGACCTACTGGGGATACTGTAGAACCAGTCTGAGTCTGTGGGAGAACATCCTTACCCTCTGAGACATTGTGGGACAATCCCTCATCATGTGGCCTAGCTTACCACATCCAAAGCAATTTCCACTACCTGTCAAGCACTCACCTTGCTGGTTTCTACTACACCTCTTACATACTGGGTTAGTGCGCCCACTAGTAACCATACCTTGGTACTTGCAGCCAGACGCTCTATCCCGATGGTCCTTCTTGAACTTGGGCACTGGGGCACTAGAAGAAGATGGAGTTGGAGCTGAATTTTTCTGGCGGTATTGAGAGCGGTTTCCACCCTCTGATCTCTGCTGGGAGTGGTTGTAATCACCTGTACTATCCCTCTTAGCATCTCCTCCTCTTTCCTTAATCTTCTCCTCCTCAATTTGTTGGGCATAAGTAACTAATCTGGAAAAGTCCATTTCCTTAATTAGCATGGTTGTCTTGCATTCCTTGACCAGATCATCAAATACATCGGATACGAACTTGGTCGTGCAAGATCTAGAGTCAGCTACCATGGCTGGAGCATGCTTGGATAGCTGAGTGAACTTCAGAGTATAGTCCTTTACGCTCGTGTCATTCTGCTTCAGGTTGATGAACTCCTGAACCTTGGCTTTCCTGAGCTCTAGTGGGAAGAACCGGTCCAGAAAAGCAGTCTTGAAAAGATCCCAAGTCACGGGTCCTGCATTGGCACAATGAGATTCCTTCCACTATTGATACCAAGTATAAGCCACCCCTTTCAGCTGATAGGCAACTAAGTTTGCACTCTCTACTGGAGTGACACCCATAATGTCTGTCACCTTCTGAATATCCTCTAATAACTCTTGGGGATCCTCTTCTGAGTTGGACCCATGAAATTCTGGAGGGTTCATCCGAGTGAAATCCCGATCCTGGCTGCAGAAGTATTGACGTGAGGCGGAGCTGGAGCCACAGCCTGCTGATTGACCTAGGCAGTCATGGCCTGAGCAAGTACTTGAAAAGCAGCCCTGAATTTGGCATGCAATGGGTCTGCTGGAGCTGCTGGTGCGGGCTGATTCCTAGCGTTAGCTCTTCTGGGAGGCATTTTTCTGAAATGCGAAGAGCATGAGTTAGAATAGAGAAGAATTAAATAGAGTTTATACTCTATAGCACTAAATGGAGAAGAAAGAAGGGAAGTTATTCCTAATGATGTCTCATAGTTTCTCCCCCATAAGTGTGGTACGCTTCACACTTATGAAGAAGACTCTACTTGACGCGGCTTTCAGACACCCTAGGACACTTAAACCTGATGCTCTGATACCAAGTTTGTCATGTCCCGAAGCTACCCCCTGGATGCAATACGGTGCTTAGTGTCACAAGTGACCCCAACCTAACCCATGGCATGACACATCTATACAAAATCAGGCTAAGACATGCACTGTGCGAAAGCTAAAACAATTTAATATATGAAAGCGGGAAGAACCTAAGAATCTAAATATATGTAGATTGTAAAGAAAACATAGTGTTGATGAAAACCACACTAAGGACTGATGCATCTGGTCTATGTCTGAAAGCCTTCTAACTGAATAGGAGTTGTTGGGACATGCCCCAGCGATCTCTAATAAATTTGAAAACTGAAATAAATACTGAATATATAAGCATGTCTATCATCCTCGAACTAATGAGGACTCACCACTGAGTTGCTGAGTGCAGACCAAAAGTTGAACTAGGTGCAGTCTGGATGCTGAGTACCTGAACCTACATCATAAAATGATATAGCACAAAACTATACGTCAATACTTTGAATGTACTGAGCATGCAGGATATGTACAAGGCTGGACAATATAGAACTGAACATGAAAATAGATATACTGCAATATAACTAAAAGATGAACTGAATGCAATGACCAAGTATAAATCATGACATAATATGTTGAACTGACTACTGAACATAAATACTAAATACAAGGTCAATGCACATGAATCTAACTGTGGGAGACACTACTAATCGACATACCCCAAGTTGAGTTGACTATGGGGCCAACCTGTAACCTGGATAGAAGGGTGTTCATACCTTGCCAAGGGTATGACCAAGTCTGACGTGGATCCACTACTGATGTCCACAAGGGACAAGGAGGTGCATCCTAGTCTGACAGCTGACTCATTTAAACCTACGGTGGTTCCGTTGTTCTGGGACTTGGGGACTGCTTCTAAAGGTCTTAGCCTAAACTGACAGCTAAGCCTTCATGCCCTCGTCCGCTCGGTATTAAGTCTACTCCGACTGAATGTAAGCAATAATGTACTGAAATAAAGGATAGCTCAAAAAACTGATAAATGACTTAGAATGCAATATACATGAGTTGAAGGATATGACATTCAATTTCTGAAGCATAACCATATAACTGATCTGTCTAGCAAGCTAAATTCATGGAAATACTGGAATTTCTACAAGCTAGAATTTCTGGGCATTATTCATGAAACTATACTAATTCTCTAGGAGACATGTAATCAATACTATAAAACTTTAAATTATAATAATTCCCAAAGATTTAGGAACCCAAGTCTAAAACATTCATGGAGAAAACTGAAGGCTGACTGAAATCTATGGACCTAATAGGTGAAAGGAACCTACTAGTGAAATCCCACATACATGGTGAAGAAATCCACGGAGAAATCCTTGGATTTTTGGGGCTGAACTTGATGAAGACCTCTACTTGTTCTTGGGAGAAAACTATCGCCTCTTTTGATTCTTTTCTTTCTAAGTCCGATGAATTTAGGATAATGAAGGTTTTAGGTAGCTTTTGACTAATAAAGTAGGCTTAGAGTATTCAAAATGATGTAGCCTAGGCATTAAGTTAGGTTGGAAATATCTAGATTACCCCTGGAAAATAATTAGAAAAACTGCTAAAAATCGCGACTCAGGGATCACGACTTGGTTCTATGGCTCGTGGAAAGATCCATGGGTCATGGAACTCAGTCGTGGTTTCCTGGTCCTAAAAGTTTGCTACTGGATTAAACAATATGAGTTGATTTCACGACGTGTTGAAACTTTCACGGGTCATGGAACCCACTCGTGGTTCCTGTACTGAAATTCTGTGGTCTGTAAAGATTGGTTCCATGAGTTGTGTTCACCACTCGTGGAAACTTCCACGGGTTGTGAACCCAATTGTGGTTCCTGAGAACTTAAGTATAGGCTACTGGAACTGGTTCCATGAATAGGGTTCACGACTCGTGGAAACTTCCACGGGTCGTGGAACCCAATCGTGGTTCCTGGAGGCATTTGCTACAAAGATCCCACGGACAAGCTCTACGGTCCGTGGAAACTTCTACGGTCCATATACTTGAGTTGTGGAATGAACTTTAGAGGAGCAGTCCTCTGATCTTTGTTCCACGAGTCCAGTCCACGACTCGTTGACTATTCCACGGCTCGTGGAAGTGACTCGTGGTCCTGCCGACAATTGAATTTTTTTATTTCTTCTAGTTTTCCGAGCTAAGTTTGGGTCTGGGAGTCCTGGGGTATTGCATTTTCAGCTTATGTTTGTGATACTAGTATTGATACTCTTCCTTCTTTGCAGTTACTGCCAATGGTTAATGAGTTTTTGAAGGTGTTCTCGACTAATCTTATAGGAATTTCACTTGATCGTGTTATGGATTTTGATATTGACTTAGAGTCAGACACTCAATCCATTTTTATCCCTCCATATCAGGTGGCCTAGATGAAATTGAAGAAACTAAAGAAATAGTCATAGAATTTGTTAATCAAGAGGCTTATTAGACCAAGTGTTTTACCCTAGGGTGTTCTAGATCTAATATTTTTGAAAAAGAAGGATGACACTATGAGGATGCATATCGACTATAGATAGTTGAACAAGGTGACATATAAGAACACATATCTCATTTTGTGTATTAATGACTTGTTTGATCGGCTTTGGGGATTTTTGATATTCTGTAAGATTGATTTGAGATGGTTACCATCAGATATCACTAGGCCAGAGGATATATATATAAGACAACCTTTAGGACCTATTATGGTCACTATGAGTTCTTGGTTATGTGTTTTGGGCTGTCCAACACTCCAACAATATTTATGGAGTTGACGAATGGGGTGTAGACTTTATTTGGATTCCTTCATTATAGTTTTCATAGATGATATTTTGATCTACTCTCACAGTAGAGAGGAACATAAACAATATGTGAGATTTGTATTTCAGACTTTGAAAAAAAAAGAGATCTTATGCAAAAATTTCTAAGTGTGAGTTCTGACTTAGTTTTGTGATATTCTTGGAGCATGTCGTGACCAAATATAGTACCATGATAGATCCAAAGAAGATTGAGTTTGTTAAAGATTGGGCTAGGTCTATTACACCTATTGAGATTTAGAGTTTTATGAATTTGGCTGGCTACTACATATGATTTGTGGATGGCCTATCTTCTATTGCATTTCTATTGACAAATTTAACTCAAAAGATGTAACTTTTTAGTGGTCTGAGAAGCGTAAAACAAACTTTCAAAAGCTCAAGACATTGTTGACTTTATTCCTGATTTTGACCTTGTCGGTGAAAGGTAAAGACTTTATATTGTATTATTATCTTCTAGAGTAACTATGAGGTGTGTTTTGATACAAAAAAGTAATGTAGTAAAAACTGCTTTAAGTTGGAGGTCAGTTAATATGGGAAACTTAGTTATATTGCGAATGGAGGAGCGTCCTTTGGAAATGATTGTTCATTCTTTGGATAATAACTTTGTGAGACTTTATGTTTCGAAGTATGGTAAGATTTTTGCTCAGATTGAGGCATAATTTCCTTTATTAGAGAATGTCAAGGTTAGACAGTTTGAAGATAAGAAGTTGAAAATAATCCAGGACAATGCGTTAAAGAGTGAAACTAAGAAAACAATTCTGAATTTGGAGGGTGTTTTGAAAATAAAGGTCATATTTATGTTCCTAGAGTTGATGATTTGATCAAGTTAATTATGGAAGAGGCTCATAACCCTAAATATTCCATTCATCGGGCTGTAGTGAAAATGTGTTATAATCTGAAGCAGCATTATTAGTGGCGTCGGATATGATGGGCGATATTGGGTATGTTTCTCGTTGTTTAAATTTCTAGAAGATGTAGTATGAGCACTAAAGACTAGATGATATGACTCAGAGGATGCTTATAACTGAGTGGGAGTAAAATCACATTTTCGTGAAATTTGTTGTACAATGTCCATATATTTTGAGGATATTTAAGACTATTTCGTTCATCGTAAATAGATTGATCAAATTAGCTCACTTTGTGATGGTTCAGACTTCATATAATGCGGAGAGGTTGGTTAGAATTTAATTACAAGGGATAGCATATTTACATGGTGTGTCCACTTTAATCAGTTCAGATTGAGGAACTCAATTGATATTTAATTTCTAGAATTCTGTGTTGGAGGAGTTAGGCAATCGGGTGGAGCTTACCACAAAGTTTCATCCACAGATGGATATCCAGTTTGAGAAAATTATTTGGGTGTTCGAGGATAGGTTACGGGTGTGTGTGTTTAATTTTGGTGGTCATTAGGATCAATTATTACCGTTAGCAGAGTTTGCTTATAATAATAGTTACCATTCTAGCATTCAGATGGCCCTGTTTGAGGCTCTGTATGGTAGGAGATGTCGTTCTCCGATGGGTTGGTTCGATGCGTTCGAGGTTCGGCCTTGGGGTACAGATTTTTTGAGGGATTCCTTAGATAAGGTCAAGTTGATTCAGGAGAGACTTCTCACGACTCAGAGTAGACAAAAGAGTTATGCATATCAGAAGGTTTGTGATTTAGAGTTCATGGTTGGGGAGAAGGTCTTGTTGAAAGTATCACATATGAAAGGTGTTATGAGGTTTGGGAAGCAGGAAAAGCTCAGTCCCAGGTTTATTGGTCTATTTGAGATACTCTGACGTGTTGGGGAAGTGGCGTATGAGTTGGTTATGCCACCAGACTTATCAGGTGTTCATTTGGTATTCCATGTCTCAATGTTAAAGAGATATCATGGTGATGGTCTCCATGTGATTCAATGGGACTTGGTGCAGTTTGACCAAGGTCTGGCATTTGAGGAGGAGCCTATAGCTATTCTAGATAGGCAGGTGATAAAGAAGAGATCTAAGGAGATAGCATCTGTGAAGGTATAGTGGAGGCATCGTCCTGTGGAGGAAGCTACTTGGGAGGTTGATTCTGTTATGCGGAGCAGATATCCTCATCTCTTCGATAGTCCAGGTACCTTCTTTCACTTTACGTTCGAGGACAAACGTTTGTTTTAGTGGTGGATGATGTAACGACCCTCCAAGTTGTTTTGCAAATTTTTACTTATTTTTCTGTTTTAACCCTCCTTGTAGTCCTTATACGTGATTTATAACTTTCGGGGATGGATAGTATGGAGCTCAAGGTGTTCGGGAGCGACTTAAGTCATTAGTTGGAATCTTGAGGTTTAAGAAAGTTAAATTTGATCACGGTCAACCTTCAACCAAGATGATCTCGAATTGGTGTTTTGGTGTTCCCAATAGGCCCGGAATTTACTTTTTAGTCAATTTACATATTTGATTTGTTTCCACGTGGTTCCAAATAAATTTTGAGGGTCTATTTGAAGTTTCGACTATTTTAGATAATTAAGTTAATTGGTGATTAATTGGTTATGTCCAGAATTTATTTAATTTTTCTTTTTATATTATGTGACCCATACATGAGAATGAATATGAGTGGGAAGGGTTTACCACATTAAAGAGTGATAATAAAAGTTAAGGCGGCGGAACACAAAGTACGACGTCTACTGCAGTTCCGAGGAAATTATCTCCTCAGGTTAGTTTCATAATATTCAGAGAAATTTATTCCTACTGCTATGCTAATAAAGACGTGAGGGTTGGTTAAAATTAAAGTGGCCATATGCGTGAGTTGCTGGTACAGTGAGAATTTGATGTAGGTTATGCATGATTGAGTAATGATTATTAATCATTGATAGACAATGACAATGTGATGATCGGCCAATAATTGGATAGTGATTATAGGATTGGGAGGAAATTGGAAGCTAAGAAACGTTTTCTTATTGGATGGTGAAATTGGGTGTTTCAATTTCTTGGACTTTTTAACCTGTGTGTGAAGATAATACTTTGATAATGGATGGCTTTACAGAACCTAAAACTATTATTTTTACCACTTGTTTATTCAATTATTCATTGGAAGAGAAATTAGTATGTGCACTACTGTGGCGGGGAGGTGACATTAGGCATTAGGAACCATTTATTTCGTTTGCTGGAAACTTGATGCCATTATATTTGATAAATCGATTAAGCAATAATGAGCTAATAATGACAAGAACGATTGTGCAATGATTAGACAATAATGATGAATGTCTAATGCCTCTTATGTATTATATTCGAATACAGTCACCATTTTCTTTTGGGTTTGACCTAGATTTCGAAAATTGGCTCAAACGATTAATTACTGTGATTTTGACAAACTTAGGTTTTAGGTCCAAGGTTCATAGAGTAAGAATTCTTAATTTGGGAGTCGAGTAATGATTCGTTTTATCTTAAATCTGATGTACTAGTGATTATGTATTTGAACAGATTTTGATCGTTCGGAAGCGTTACGTAAGGGCAAGTTCATTACTTGACACTTGGACTTCGTTTTGAGGCAAGTAGAGATTTCTAATTTCTTTTTGAAGTGTTAGTTTTATTGTATTGAATGAACCTGTGGATAATGGGTAATGAGCGGGTCCCGTATAAATGAGATAACGAGCATTTTTACGGGCACCGGTGCTATGCTATGGGAAATTCTTACGAAAATTATTATCAGTTGATATAATCTCATAAGTTGTGATACAATTGAACTGTTGAGACTCATGAACTATGTGAACTTGATTGTGATTGATAAACTCATTTATTGTACTTGATCATACACATTCATTCATATCACTCTTATTGTTGCATGATAATTGTTGGTTGATATAGCCCTCTGAATTGTTTGTAAAATTCATATTCTTATTAAGCCGATGGGAAATGGTTCCGGCAAGTGACATAATGCAAAGCCGATGGGAAATGGTTCCGGCGAGTGGTACTGTGATTACTTATGAAATTCAGGTTCTTATTATGCCGATGGGAAATGATTTCGGCGGGTCTTATTATGCCGATGGAAAATGGTTCCGGCGGGTTTTATTGTGCCATTGGGAAATGGTTTCGGCGGAAATATATACCGGTTTACTTTTGGCCAGTGCATTGCGTTGCATTATATTTCATCTGCATTGCAGTCCATATTGAATTGTTCTAGATACGTACCTTATTTATTGTGTTATGGTGACTTATATTGTGGAAAAATTATACTTGTGAAAAAGAGAACTTTTAAGACACATCTCGTTATCGCTTCTAGAAGGAGTTAGTAATCAAAGCTTGCTGAGTACACGTGTTTTCCGTACTCACTCTATACTTGCTGCACCTTTTTGCGTGCAGGAACTGAGCCAGGTACTGGGAATACTTGACTTATTGTTTGTGTTCGAGGCTGCTGCGGTTAGGATTCAGGGTGAGCTGTTTCTCTTCGGTAGTACTGGATTCTAGAGATTCTTATGTTTTCTATCTTACTTCCTCCCAGACAGTTTTTTTAGTTTTCACATACTTGTTTCATATTCGTAAATTCTCTTGTACTGGTGTCACCAGGTCTTGGGATAGTTTAGATTCGAACTCATTATTTTCACATTT
This sequence comes from Jaltomata sinuosa, assembly GCA_003996215.1. Classification (NCBI taxonomy): domain Eukaryota; kingdom Viridiplantae; phylum Streptophyta; class Magnoliopsida; order Solanales; family Solanaceae; genus Jaltomata; species Jaltomata sinuosa. The sequence goes on along the minus strand of QJPP01001794.1, from coordinate 59,992 downwards.
ATAAGAGTTGGTTGTTACTTCTACATTACTTACGCATTATTTAGACTGTTAAATGGTTAGTAAAGGAAAAGGGATCACCTACGGGGATGGTGGGTGCCCTCACGGCCTAATGTGATTTTGGGTCGTGACATGAGCTATGAGCAGAAAAGGAAACTCCGGAGAAAGGTAAAACATTATTTTTGGAATGACCCTTTTTTGTTCAAAATTTGTGAAGATGGCATAATCAGGAGATGTGTACATGAAGAAGAGATGGCCAGTATCCTGTCTCATTGTCATGATGGAGCAGTTGGAGGACACTACGGCGGAAATAGAACAGCATCAAAAGTAATGGAAGCAGGATTTTACTGGCCATCACTATTCAAGGACGCTCGAGAATACGTGAGAAAGTGTGACAGTTGCCAAAGGTCAGGTAACATCAGTAAACATGATGACATGCCCCAAAATTCCATCCTAGTGTGTGATATCTTTGATGTATGGGGCATCAATTTCATGGGCCCATTCCCCTTGTCTTACTCTTTTGAATATATCCTATTAGCGGTTGACTACGTATCCAAATGGGTCGAGGCCATCCCTACTAGGACAAATGATGCTCGTGTGGTGTGCGAATTTTTGAGAAAGAATCTTTTTACCAGATTTGGCATACTACGAGTCATTATTAGTGATAATGGATCACATTTTATAAACAAACAATTTGCATCTCTGTTGGTCAAGTACGAGATAACTCATGAAACAGGAACTCTGTACCATGTCCAAACAAGTGGACAAGTTGAGGTGGCGAATCGTGAGCTAAAAAGAATCCTCAAAAAAATGGTTAGTACATCTCGCAAGGATTGGTCATTACGGTTAGATGAGGCTTTATGGGCGTATAGAGCAAATTTCAAAACACCCATAGGGACATCCCCATACAAGTTTGTTTTTAGGAAGGCATGTCACTTATCTGTGGAAATAGAGCACAAGGCTTATTGGGCAATTAAATTGCTTAATCTTGATCTTAGTCTTGCAGGTGAGAATAGGATGGTGCAGATAATGAACTGGAGGAGTTTAGATACACTTATGACAGCACAAAGATCTTTAAGGAAAAATCAAAGATATGGCATGATCGTCTCATCAAGACGAAATAATTTAAGGATGGGGACAAGGTGCTACTCTATAATAGTAGGCTATGAGACGCTCGAATTTAAGGATGGGGACAAGGTGCTACTCTATAATAGTAGGCTATGTCTATTTCCCAAAAAATTCAAGTCGAGATGGACAGGACCATACGTGGTTAAGCATGTCAGTCCTTATAAATCAGTTGAAATTTCAAACACTCAAGGTATTGAAAGTTTCTAGGTCAACGGGAACCGCTTAAAGCAATATGTTTGTGGAATATTTGAAAAATAATCCTCTAACATCACTATTCCATGAGTCCAAAATTTGCTACATACATCATGCCGCAATTTTAAACAGGTGCTTCTCGGGAGGCAACCCGATATGTAAGCATTCTGTCATCTTACTTTTGAAAAAAAAATTATCATCGTGAGCGCGTAATCCAGCGCGCAGCTGCCAGCCAAGCGTGCAACCGCCTTGGCGCTATTGCCCAGCTGTGCTGGCGCGCAGATCTCTATCCTGGGCACGTAGCTGCCTTGGCATCACTAACATAGTGTGCTGGCGTGCAGTTGAACACGCAGAAGGAGGTCGTTACTTATAGAGATAACCCTCAAGAGGAATGATTTCCTCTAGCAAGCAATCACATCAACATTTCAAGCAACAATGGCCTTAGCCTCAACTCTCACAAGAGTTTCACATATAATCTCAATAATCAAAATAGTCTCCCTAAAATGGGTAAGTGTGGTATTTATACTAAGCTAGACTAAGGGTGACGACTAATAATAATTATTACAAAAATATCCTTAATGAAATGAGGGTCTTCTTAGTCTTCTTAAACTTGAGGACTTGTATTCTAAAAATAGTCATTTTGCATACATAGCCCTTTCTTCCCTTCTTGTACTTCCATTTGAGCAAGTTGTTGGCCTTCAAGTATTCATCCCAAGCACCCTCCAAGCCTCCAAAGTAGTGACCTGATGAAAAGTCTACAAAATCCTTAGCTCGGCTTCGTGTGCAAGGTTTTGAGGAAACTTGGCTTGCATCATAGAGCGTCGTGAGTGGCACCACCCAACCCCTGGATGAGCGAACCAGTAGAGTTCAACCCTTAGCCTAGACTAACAGCCTAAAACCAGCAAGCAAGAATATAAACTAACAATTTAAGTAAGCAAAAATCTTTCATTGAAATAAACTGCGGAAATCCCCCCTAGAATCTGAAAGTCATCGTACCAAACACTACCAATACTAGAGTACGGAGTTGCAACCCCAAAACTTAAAATAATAAAGAGATAGTCTAAGTCCAAAATAATTGGGCTATAACTCAAAGATAAACACCAAGGCGGCTTGGTCGAACAGCTCACCCTTGATATCTGGAACAGTCAGGCCTACATGTGAGGTCGTGCATCAACCGCCGGAAGATTTCCCGTACTCATAAAGAAAAACAAGCAAGTGCAGTATCAGTACACAACCACCGTGTACTGGTAGGATCATCAGCCAGTTCCAAATAAAACAGTGTATATTCAGCACAACAAATCAAGTATAAGTACGAAAGTCATGCAATAAGTCAACAGACACCCCTAGACTACAAGTCTCTACCTAGCTTGTTCCCGCATGAAATCCACCCTTGATAACTATAAACAACCATCACATAACTAATAAACCATCCTTTTCGTCTAGCCCAGACCCACCCTGGGATCCCCTCTAACAACACCTAAGTGTTAAACAGACAACCCGGCCTAATCCAAGACCAAATCAATAAATATAATAGGATTCTCGGTCACTCAAGGACCACCAACCAATATCACAATTCAATAAAGCAGCCTGGTCCACTCACGAAACCAATAACAGTCAATGCAATGCAACAATATCAATGCAATGATGCAGTAAAATAAACCCATATTAGGCGTGGTACCTGAGCCAACCGTTAGTATTTCGTACCAGGCATGGTACCCAAGCCAACCATTTGTTATACATGTACCATGCATGGTACCCGTGCCAACTGTTAGTATACCCATACCAGGCGTGGTACCCGAGCCGATCGAAAGTCAACAATCCATAATCAAATAATGAACAAAAAACTTGTAAACCAACAAATACACACCGTTCAACTCACAAACTGCAAAACAGGACCCTTAGACATTCTACACAATCCCTCTAAGCATTGCAATTCATACAAACACTTAGATAAGAGTACAAAAATATACAATCATTCATAGGAATCGTAAGCCATCACCTACCTCGAAATGATCCAAGCTCTACTCAACCCGATCTTTCCCATGTTCTGGATTCCTTTCTCGTTCTTGGTCTACAACAATATACAAGTACTTAAATTAACAAACAAGGCCTGCACATTACCCGGATTACACCAAATCCCAGACCCCCAGGCCACCCGTGATCATCCTACCCTTTTCCCCGAGCTTCCCATCATTAATTTCCCTAGATCTATCATTTTCACGGATAAAAATAGAGAATTTAACAACATACGATCATAATACCTTACTTTTAACAATACCCCAGAACTTCCATGCCTAGAATCCCACTTTTTTCCCAGATTCTACCATCCCTAAGTTATTCCAACCTTTCCCCAAGTTTCCTCCTAGCAATTCTACCGTGTAGGAAAAGTAGTATGAAGTTTGGGGAGTAGAATCCTTACCTTTAGGATGAAAATTAGTGGAAAACTGGTAAAAATCGTCCAAAATCGCCCCCTTCTTCTCTCAAAACATTTCAAGAAAAACTAAACTATTTTGGGGAAGTTTTTGCATTAAATCCCGTCACGCTTCGTTATAGCGGTACGCTTCACTATAGCGGTACCACTGTAGTAGAGTCATCCGCTATGGCGGAGGCTGACCGACATTGACTTCCGCTGTAGCGGTAATTTCTTCGCTATAGCGAAGGTGGCTATGGCGGAGTGTCAACCTCTATAGCGGTTGACACGGGACAGAAAGTCATAAAACCTCTAAAACTAGTCCATTTTACAACACACCTATTTTCCCAATGTCCCGGAACAACCCCTTCACGTCAACCTCGATTTTGGGAGTTCTACTTACCCAAATTCGATTCTAAAAAGTCCCTCGGACTCCTTTATGTGTTAGCTAAAAGGATAACTAGCTCACCACAAGACATCCAACCCAATCTTTACCTGGATTGCCCTAGACTCCACCTCACTCCAAATCCGATCGAGGCTAGCCAAGCCCAGAATTTCAAACTCCCAAACTCGGAGTTTTCTAACTTGTTAAGGTGGGTGCCAAGTTTTGAGCAGACCGAATGGCCATAGAAAAAGAGGTGGTTAAGGTAGAAAGTAATGAAAAATCTAACGGCGAAGATTCGAATGATGTGAATGAGCCACTATTTGTGACACCACCACCCGCTCAGGAGATGCAAGAGATTGCAGGACTGTATTGAGAGGAGCGATTTCATACTCTAGAGGCAGAAGTGACCGACTTGCAAGCCTCAATGGGCGAAGAGACCAAAAAAGTGGATGAGCTGATCGTAAAGACAGATAAGGCAGAAAGAAGAATCATGGCATGGTTGTGTGCACTTGGTCGGGCCTGTAAAATTGACCCTGCCACTGTTTCTGACACTGACTGAGGAAGCTCACGGAAGTTCCCTGCACTCTTACAATTTCTTTATGTCATGGGGACATGTCATAATCTAATTGTGGGGGTGAGGGGTTGTTTGTACATATATGATATCTTTTTTTTTAGGATTTTTCTTTTCTACCATAAAATAAAAGATTTTTATTTTTTATATTAACTTTTCTTAAGATTAACTTCTTTCTTGTACTTCTATGGGTTTCTTGTTTGGTTCTTTACCATAGTCGTAACATTTTGAACCTTACTTTTTTAGGATAAAGAGTTGAGTCATAGTAGTCTAACAAGTGTTAGAGGCAGAAATTAATTGTTTCCTACCTATAGATTGTATTGCTCATTTCTCTGAAATAGATGCACTTGTTGGTGTTTGAAGTGAGATCATACCAATCTTTGAACTTTGTGCGGGTGAGAATATTTTTGTCTAATACTCATGCTTTGAAGGGTCTAGAACTTGGCTTGGTAGTTACTTGAGGCAAAATCCTAGGACTCTCTTAGGGAAGGAAATGATTGTAGGCTTTCTTTGATACCTTTGTTTAGCCTATATATTGACCCACTATTGATTGCAATTATCCCTAGTCAACCATTTTGAGTGTTACCATAATTCACTTTCTTTTATAGCCAATTGATCTTTATAGCCTCATCCCCCGTACGACAAGTGTCTTGCTAAGAAGTGTAGGGGAATAAAATTGTGAAAGAAAATGAAAGAAAGGGTCCATAAATTGTTCTATGTTTTGAAGGGGTCAAACAGTTTGCAGAATGATGCTTAATCTGATTTGAATTCAAAAAAAAGGAGAAAGTAAGAGCTGAATTAATGTGCTAGCTCCATCTTGAGGAGTAATTTTGTGAGAAGAAATTACAAAGGAAGTTTTTTTTAAAAAAAAATATAGTGGCTGAAGATATTGTCGGGTGGTGCAATAGACCCAAGGAATATAGCGTACAATGGGATGTGATATTTCTATCCTTCTAATATTACCTAATGACATACTCTACATTACAACCAATGCAAGTCCTATATGATCCTCTCTTTAGAGGTTCTATATTTGTGGAGGGTAACTCGATTGCAAAGCTTATGGTATTCCTGAAAGGCATGATGTATTTTTGTTGTGAGAGTGATTGAATTGATCTTCTTGCCTGAGATGCATGTGAATATTTTCATACTTTGAGAGTTATGCATCTTCTTTCTTGTGAGATGATTCAATGATTGGTGTTGATCTAACTTTGGGTGTCAATAAGTAGTTGGATGACGAGGAATGTTGTGTGCATCCATAGGGATGGTTAGAGTTGATGTTTTGGTTTCTGATGACTTGTGCGTCATGATTAGGAGTGCTTATTTTTCTTCTAATTTGCTCGAGATGAGAAAAAGCTCAAGTGTGGGGGTATTTGATGGGAGTAAAAGCCTTGGTTTTACTTGTTCTATTTGATATGATTTTGATGAAGTTTTGCCTCATATTGTGCAAGTATTGCTAATTTCTTTGTTGAATATGTTCAGGTGAAGTTTGGATCCAATGGAAGAGCTATGTATCTCAAAAGCATGAAAAGGCACAAAAAAGGGAGAGAAAGAGTTGCGCGACTACGCAACTTAAAGTTTCTAGCACACAGCAAGGCAGTGAGCTGCAGCAAGGCTGGACGCCTACGTGCCCACCTGCACGCCCGTGACCCCAGTTGCGCGCCAGCACAGCAGGCAAGTCAGGAATAGCTTTACGAAAGGCAATATTGGAATTTTTTCAAGAGAACTCCCATTCTATATGAGTAAAAACATTCCCCCAATTAGGGCATCGAGTTTTTGGGCAAGTAAAAAGAGAGGAGCGAAGAAGAATGGAAGAAAAGAGAACTCAAAAATTCAAAATGAAAGTTGGATTGAGAGTTTGGTTTTAATGTCTTCTTGCTTATTCTTTCTTTTTGTGAACCTTTTCTCCTCCATGGAGTAGACGTTATATAGGAATTTTGGCGTAAACTATATGTAATCATTAACTAGTGTGAACTTCTCATTCAATAACCCAATATTATCATAGTTTATTCTACATGTGGATTTTTACATGTTAACTTTCTATTCGGAAAAAGGATTGCTCTATGTTTTAATTCACATGTTTTGAGGTGAACTTTCTTGCTTATTTCTCTTAAGAAATCGAAGGAAGCTTGTTGATTTAGTGCGAGAATTGTTCAAATAGAGTAGTTGAAAAATGTTTTCTTTAGACCATTGTGACAATATAGAGGCTAATCTTCACGGTTCTTGTACTATTGTGTCAAAGATGAATAGATTATTCGAAGGAAAATCTCATTCTTCTAGGGCATAATAAGTACGGACAGAATTCATAAGAATCGATTATAACTCAGGGTTGAAGGAAGAGTGAGAAGGAATGTTCTAGTTATCGATAGCATATACCTGGATCACTAAATTCCCTTATTTCTCCATTTGCAAGGAACTTAGTAACTTGTGTGCATAAACTCACTTAATTTTCTGTTACTATACTCGTGGTTTCACCACATCAACATCAAGTTTGAATTCCTGAATAACTGTCACGACCCAGACCGCCATGAGTGGCACTCACCCAACCCTTTGGTGAGCGAACCATCACTTCCCCGAACTTAACCATTCTAACAGCTCAAAACTAGTGCATAAAAGTAAACTAGCAATTCAATAATAAGAAAATAACCATATTAATTTTAACTTGCAGAAATTACCCCCTATAATCTAAAAGTCGCAGTACCAAACAATCTACCAATGTCTAGAATACATAGATGCAACCCCAAAACATATGAAAAATAGTTTAAGCCCAAAACAAATAGGCTACAACTCTAATGATAGGTTCAAGGCAGCTCGATCGAAACAGCTCACCCTTGAAGTCTGGAAACGCTGGTACTACAAATGAGGTCACGTTTCAGCCGCTGGAAGATTGCATGTACACACAAGAAAGAAAATCAAGTACAGTATCAGTACACCACCACTGTGTACTGGTAGGATCATCAGCTAGTTCCAAATAAAAAGTGTATAATTCAGTATGGAAAATAAAGTACAAGTACGGAAAACATGCAACAAGTAAACAGGTTCTCTTAGACTACAAGTCTATACCTAACTTGTTCCCGCATGGAATCTACCCTTGCGAACCATGAACAACAGTCACATAGAAAATAACCATCCTTTCTGCCTAGCCCGGACCCACCCTGGGATCCCCTCTAAACAACACCTAAGTGTTAACAGACAACCCGGCCTAATCCAAGACCAATTCAATAGATATAACAGGATTCCCGGTCACTCAAGGACCACCAACCACTATCAAAATTCAATAAAGCATCCCGGTCCACTCACGGAACCAATAATAGTCAATGCAATACAACAATAACAATGCAATGATACAGTAAAACTAAACCCGTACCAGGCATGGTACCTGAGCCAACCATTAGTAATTCGTACCAGGCGTGGTACCCGAGCAAACCATTTGTTATACCTGTACCAGGCGTGGTACCCATGCCAATAGTTAGTATACCGTACCAGGCTTGGTACCCGAGCTAACCGAATGTCAACAATTTACAGTTAAATAATGAACAAACAACTTGTAAACTAATAAGTACATACCCTTCAACTCACAGACTGTAAAACAGCACCCTTAGATATTCTACACCATTCCTCTAAGCAATGCAATTCATACAAACACTTAGATAAGAGTACAAGAGTATACAACATTCACAGGAATCGTAAGCCATCACTTACCTCAAAATGATCCAAGCTCTACTCAACCCGAGCTTTCTCATGTTCCGGATTTCTTTCTCGTTCTTGGTCTAAAATAATATAAAAGTACTCAAATTAACAAACAAGGCCTGCACATTACCCGGATTACACCAAATTCCAGACCCTCAGGCCACCCATGATCATCCTACCCTTTTTCCTAAGCTTCCCGCCATTAATTTCCCTAGTTCTATCATTTTCACGGATAAAAATAGGGAATTTAGCAATATATGATCATGAAACCTTACTTTTAATCAATACCCAAGAACTTCCATGCCTAGAATCCCCCTTCTTCCCCATATTCTACCATTCCTAGGTTATTCCAACCTTTCCCCAAGTTCCCTCCTAGCAATTCTACCGCATAGGAAAAGTATTACGAAGATTGGGGAGTAGAAACCTTACCTTAGGGAAGAAAATCAATGGAAAACAGAGGAAAATCGCCTGGAATCGCCTTGCCCTTCTCCCAAAATGAATTTGTGAAAACTGAATATTTTAGGGAATGTTTCTATATTAATTAACGTCGAGCCCTCTATAGCAGTCCGCTCCGCTATAGTGGTACCGCCATAGCAGAGTCGCCCGCTATGGAGGAGGCTGACCGACGTTGACTTTTGCTGTAATGGTAATTTTTATGCTATAGCGGAGGTTGCTATGGCGGAGTGTCAACCGCTATAGAAATCGACACGGGATAGAAAGTCGTAAAATCTCCAAAACTAGTCCATTTTACAACACACTTATTTTTCTGACATCCCAGAACAACCCCTTCACGTCAACCTCGATTTCGGGAGTTCTATTTACCCGAATTCGATTCTGAAAAGTCCTTCGGACTCCTTTATGTGTTACCTATGAGGAAAACTATCTCAACACCAAACATCTAACCTAATCCTTACCCGAATTTCCCTAGACCATGCCTCGCTCCTAAACCTGCCGAGACTAGTCTAGCCAAGAATTTCAAACTCCCAAGCCCGGAGTTTTCTAACTCTAAAACTTGGAACTATTGGACTACCCATAATGATGGACCCGGTCGTTACAACAGATACAAATTTACCCATCGTTTTTCCCTGAATGATCAAACCCGAAATTATAAAAATAAAGAAAGAAAGTGTAGTACCTGAATTCTTAAACAAATGAGGGTACTTGTCCCGCATGTCCTTCTCGGTTTCCCAAGTGGATTCCTCAATCAGATGATGATTCCACTGAACCTTTATCATATCAATCGCCTTTATCCTCAACCTCCGGATATCCCAAGAAAGAATCAAAACTAGTTCCTCTTTATAATGAAGATCCTTATCGAAAAGCACATCATCCCACTTGATGATGTAGTCCCTATCCTTATGGTATCGCTTAAGCATGGATATATGAAATACCGGATGGATGTCCAACAAACTGGGTGGTAGTGCTAACTTGTAAGCCACTGGCCCTACAATTTCAAGAACCTCAAACGGACCGATGAACCGAGGTCTAAGCTTGCCCTTCTTACGAAATCGCATAACTCCTTTCATTGGTGACACTTTCAACAATACATGTTCACCAACCTGAAATTCCATGTCCCGGACCTTGCGATTTGTATACTCCTTCTGCCTACATTGGGCAGCCACCAATTTGTCCTGAATGCCCCTTACCTTTTCCTATGCTTCCTTTACCAATTCCACCCCCTAAGGCTTTACATCGCCCTCATTAAACCACCTAACCGATGATCTGCAGCTCCTCTCATACAATGCCTCGAATGGTGCCATGTCAATACTGGAGTGGTAGCTATTATTGTACGAGAATTTGCACAATGGTAGAAACTGGTCCCAATGACCCCCGAAGTCCATCACCCATACTCTCAGCATGTCCTCCGATACCTGGATCGTCCTCTCCGGCTGAACATCAATCTGAGGATGGAAGGTTGTGCTAAAAGTGAGTTGTGTACCCAACTCTTCATGTAGCTTGCCCAAAAATTTAGAGGTGAACTGCGTACCCCTATCTAAAATGATGGACAGTGGCACCCCATGCAATCTCACTATCTCCTTCACATAGATCGTAGACAATTGTTGTGAATTGTAATCTACCCTGACCGGAATGAAATGAGTGGACTTGGTCAGCCTGTCCATAATAACCCAAATGGAGTCATACTTCCCCAATGTCTTGGGAAGACCTACCACAAAGTCCATGGCTATCCTTTCCCACTTTCACTCTGGAATGGGCATCCTCTGAAGTAGTCTTGCAGGTCTCTGATGCTCATACTTTACCTACTGGCAATTCTAACATTTGGACACAAATTCGACTATGTCCCTTTTTATCTTGGGCCACCAGTAAGGCTACCTCAAGTTCCTGTACATTTTAGTCACACCCGGATGAATTGAGTACCGCGAACCATGAGCTTCTGCCAAGATTTTTTGAATTATATCATCAACCCGAGGAACAAAAATCCTTCCTCTAAAATTTAATACTCCACAAGAGTCTAGTGCAACGTCCCTGGATTCCCCGGATATTACCTTACCTCAAAGCTTACTCAGTTTCAGATCCTGAAACTCTTTGGCCTTTATTTCCTCTATGAAAGTGGCTTTGAGCTCAATACTGTCCAACAGACCACCCTGTTCTGAAACCCCCAAGCGCATGAACTTGGCCTCCAAAGCCCGAATTTCCCTTGCTAGTGGTCGTTTGGACACTCACAAACAAGCCAAACTACCCATGCTAACTGTCTTCCGGCTCAATACGTTTGCCACCATATTAGCCTTACCCGGATGATATTGAATAGTCACATCATAGTCCTTCAATAACTCCATCCACCTTCTCTACCTCAAATTCAAATCCTTCTGAGTGAACACATGCTACAGACTGTGATGATCGGTGAACACCTCACACTTGACACCATAGAGATAGTGTCTCCAAATCTTGAGTGCAAAGACCACAGTTGCCAACTCTAAGTCATGAGTAGGATAGTTCCTCTCATGCACCTTCAATTATCTAGATGCATAGGCTATCACATTCTTATCCTGTATTAACACAGCACCCAAACCAGAATGTGAAGCATCACAGTAAACAATAAAGTCTTTACCTTCAACCGGCAAGGACAATATGGGAGCCGTGGTCAGAAGTGTCTTGAGCTTTTGGAAGCTCTCCTCGCACTTGTCGGACAATATGAATGGTACATATTTCTGTGTTAGCCTGGTCAGGTGAGTAGCAATAGACGCAAAATACTTAACAAACCTCCGGTAGTACCCTGCGAGCCCAACAAAACTCCTCACCTCAGCCACAGAGCTAGGCCGGGGCAAACTCTATACTGCTTCAATTTTCTGGGGATCTACCATCACCCCCTGTTCTGACACTACATGCCCCAGGAATGCAACTGAAGTCAACCAAAACTCACACTTGGAGAACTTCACATAAAGCTTCTGGCGTCTCAAGATGTCCAACACAATACGGAGATGGCTAGCATGCTCCTCCCTACTCTTGGAGTAGATCAAAATATCATCGAAAACACAATCATGAAGGAATCCAAATATGACTTAAATACCCCATTCATCAAATTCATGAATGCTGCCAGTGTATTGGTCAAACCAAATGACATTACAAGGAACTCATAATGCCCATAACGACTCCGAAAAGCAGTCTTAGGAATGTCCTCAAGCCTAATCCTCAACTGATGGTACCCCGACCTCAAGTCAATTTTCGAAAACACCGATGCACCCTGAAGCTTGTCAAACAAATCATCAATGCGGGGTAGAGGGTACTTATTCCGGATGGTCACCTTGTTCAACTGCCTATAATCTATGCACATCCGCATACTACCATCCTTTTTTTTTACAAACAAAATAGGAGCACCCCAAGGCGATGCACTGGGATAAATAAATCCCTTATCTAGGAGTTCCTACAACTGAGTCTTAAGTTCCCTCAACTCTTCCACTGCCATACGATATGGAGGAATATAAATGGGACGAGTGTCTAGCTCTAGATCAATACAGAAGTCAATATCCCTGCCCGGAGGCATACCAGGTAATTCCGCTGGAAACACCTCTAGAAACTCTGAAACTACTGAAACTGACTCAATAGGTGGGGACTCCACACTATCATCTCGGAGATGAGCCAAGAAGGCTAGACACCCTCTCCCCTCTAGCTTCCTAGACCAAACGAATGATATGACCTTAACTGGCTTAGGCGTTTACACACTTTCACACTCTAGTCTATCCCTACCCAAAATCTCTAGAGCCACAGTCTTGGTGTTACAGTTCAACACAGCATGATAAGGGGACAGCCAGGTCATGCCCAAGATAATATCAAAATCATCCATATCCAGGATTACCAAGTCTACCCAAGTATGCAACCCCATAAATACAACAGAACAATCACGATAAACATGAGTCACAATCACAGACTCTCCAACCAGGGTAGAAACATGGATAAGGGAATCAAGGATATCACAAGTCAATTCCAGACCCAACGCAAAACTCACAGATACATAAGAATATGTAGAACCTGGGTCAAATAATACCGAAGCCATTTTATCGCAGACAAGAATGGTAGATGTGATCAACGTATTTGATGCTTCCACCTCAGTCCTCCCTGGAAATGCATAGAATGAGCCCGATCATCAATCCAGGCAACTTCTCAAACTGGTTGCGCTACACCTTTGCCCGCGCTGCCGTTCCCTCTTTCGCCCCGGCCTCCCTGAAAGTTACCTCGCCCACCCTGTGGATGACCTCTAGCATTACCGCCTCTACCTGTCGGGACCACCTCTCTAGACTGCTGTCGACCCTAATTACTTGTTTTCCTGAGCGGGAACTCCCTCTTAAAGTGGCCCAGATCACCATAATGGAAGCAACCACGGTCAAGTGTAGGCCTGGTAGCTGATGTATAAGACGCTCCCTGACCTCTAGGAGCTGAAAATTGATTATGGGCTCCCTGACGACCACCTGTAGCAGCTGGTAGAGCTGACTGAATAGGCCGGGCTGAGTACGCCTACTGATTCTGGCCCCTGGAGTATGAACCACCAAAACTTCCCTCATTCCGGGGCTTCTTGGCTAAAGCCTTAGCCTGCCCTGCTTTCTTAACTTCTTCACATAATCCACCACATCATTAAAGCCCTTCCCTGAAGAAGTCATATGCACTGACATTACCTGCAGTTCAGTATTGAACTCTTTCACAAACAACCAGACCCGTTCCTCCTCGGAACCCAACATCTGTGTGGCAAAATGAGACAAAGCGTGGAAATTAGCCTCGTAAGCAGAGACTGACATGCCACCCTGCTTTAAGTTTAAGAACTCATCTTTCTTCTGGTCCCTCAAAGTACGGGGTACGTACTTCTCTAAAAACAAAGTGTGGGACTGCTCCCAAGTCAGTGAGGGTAAAACGGAACACCGACACTCCACATGAAACCTCCACCACTGCTTAGCATCACCCTGCAGCTGAAATGTGACAAACTCAACCCCATGCTGACGTACAATACCCAATTTGTGCATCCTCTCATAGCAATCCAAGATGAACTCATAAGCGTCCTCCCTATCAGTGCCCTGAAATGTAGGAGGTTTCAGCTTGAGAAACTTGGTCAGTATCTCATGCTCTTTTGCTGTCATCACTGGGCCTAGCATTGGCCTGAAGAAATCATTCGTGCCTAAAGCTGCATCCATCCTAGGTGTTGTAGTAACTGCTGGCTGAGTATCCAAGGCCTGGTTTGCAAAAGCCACGGGTATGGCTCCAGTACCAACCAACCCACTCAAAATATTCCAAGCCTATTGAAAGGCTTCTGGTGTCATAGTAGGGAGGCCTGCACCCCTAACCGGTGTTGCCTCCTCCTGCGCCTCACCATTTTCAGCCACAACTTCAACATCTTCAGCAATATGTTCCTGAGGTGGGGGAGGGGTTGCCTCACGTGCATCAGCAGTTGCTCGAGCCCCACCACTGGCGGGTGTGGCTCTACCTCATCCTCTGCTCCTTCCTCTACCTCTACCACAGACAGTCAGGCCCGCTGCTGGGACCGTTGCTCTAACTCCATTGTTCCTTATGTTAACCATCTGCAGACAGAAGATTGAATAAGATTAGATACCAATTTGTATCACCAGATACCAATTGGAAACAAGTTATAGCACAAAGGAAAAAAGGAAGAGATAGTTTTTCCTAAAGCCCCATAGCCTCTCGAAGAAAAGTACGGACGTCTATGCACCATTTGGCAAGACTCTACTAGAACTGTTTGGTACGACGTGATCAATGAACCTAGGGCTCTGATACCATCATTGTCACGACCCAGACTACCGTGAGTGGCCTTACCCAACACTCGGGTGAGAGAACCATCACTTCCTTGAACTTAACCATTCTAACAGCTCAAAACCAGTGCATAAAAGTAAACTAGCAATTCAATAATAAGAAAATAACCTCCTTAAATTTAACCTACGGAAATTACCCCCTAGAATCTGAAAGTGCAGTACCAAACAATCTACCAATGTCTAAAATACGGGGATGCAACTCCAAAATATATGGAAAATAGTTTAAGCCCAAAACAAATGGGCTACAAATCTAATGATAGGTTTAAGGCAGCTCGATCAAAACAGCTCACCCTTGAAGTCTGGAAATGCTGGTACTACAAATAAGGTCGCTTCTCAATCGCTGGAAGATTGCATATACTCACAAGAAATAAAAGAAAGTACAGTATCAGTACACCACCACTATGTACTGGTAGGATCATCATCCAGTTCCAAATAAACAGTGTATAATTCAGTACGGCAAATCAAGTACAAGTACAAAAAACATGCAACAAGTAAACAGGCTCCCTTAGACTACAAGTTTCTACATAACTTGTTCCCGCATGAAATCCACTCTTGCTAACCATAAACAAAAGTCACATAGCAAATAAGCATCCTTTCTGCCTAGCCCAGACCCACCCTGGGATCCCCTCTAAACAACACCTAAGTGTTAACAGACAACCCGGCCTAATCCAAGACCAATTCAAAAGATATAACAGGATTCCCGGTCACACAAGGACCACCAACCACTATCACAATTCAATAAAGCATCCCGGTCCACTCACAGAACCAATAAAAGTCAATGCAATGCAATAATAACAATGCAATGATGCAGTAAAAATAAACCCATAACAGGCGTGAAACCCGAGGCAACCGTTAGTAATTCGTACCGGGCGTGGTACCCGAGACAACTATTTGTTATACCTATACGGGGCGTGGTACTCGTGCCAACCATAAGTATACATGTACCAGGCGTGGTACCCGAGCCAACCGAATATCAACAATCCACAGTCAAATAATGAACAAACAACTTGTAAACCAACAAGTACACACCTTTCAACTCACAGACTGTAAAACAGGACCCTTAGACATTCTACACCATTCCTCTAAGCAATGCAATTCATACAAACACTTACATAAGAGTACAAGAGTATACATCATTCACAGGAATCGTAAGCCATCACCTACCTCAAAATTATCCAAGATCTACTCAACCCGATCTTTCCCGTGTTCCGTATTCCTTTCTCGTTCTTGGTCTAAAACAATATACAAGTACTCAAATTAACAAACAAGGCCTGCACATTACCCGGATTACACCAAATCCCAAACCCTCAGGCCACCCATGATCATCCTACCCTTTTTCCCGGGCTTCCCGCTATTAATTTCCCTAGTTCTATCATTTTCACGGATAAAAATAGGGAATTTAGCAATATATGATCATGAAACCTTACTTTTAATCAATACCCAAGAACTTCCATGCCTAGAATCCCCCTTCTTCTCCGGATTCTACCATTCCTAGGTTATTTCAACCTTTCCCCAAGTTCCCTCCTAGCAATTCTACCGCATAGGAAAAGTATTACGAAGATTGGGGAGTAGAAACCTTACCTTAGGGAAGAAAGACAATGGAAAATGGAGGAAAATTTCCTGGAATTGCCTTGCCCTTCTCCCAAAATGAATTTGTGAAAACTGAATGTTTTGGGGAATGTTTCTGCATTAATTCTCGTTGAGCCCTCTTTAGCGGTCAGCTCCACTATAGCGGTACCGCCGTAGCGGAGTCGCCCGCTATGGCGGAGGCTGATCGATGTTGACTTTCGCTGTAGCGATAATTTTTCTGCTACAGCGGAGGTCGCTATGGCAGAGTATCAACCGCTATAGCGGTTGACACGGGACAAAAAGTCGTAAAATCTCCAAAACTAGTCCATTTTACAACACACTTATTTTTCCGATGTCCCGAAATAACCCCTTCACGTTAACCTCAATTCCGAGAGTTCTACTTACTCGAATTTGATTCCGAAAAGTCCCCCGGACTCCTTTATATGTTAGCTATGAGGAAAACTAGCTCAACACCAGAAATCTAACCTAATCCTTACTCGGATTGCCCTAGACCATACCTCGCTCCTAAACTGGCCGAGACTAGCCTAGCCCAGAATTTCAAACTCCCAAACCCAGAGTTTTCTAACTCTACAACTTGGCATGATTGGACTACCCATAATGACGGACCCAGTCATTACAATAATAAAATGCAAGATTATATTAACACATTACTCTAACCAATCCCTGTGGAGATGATTTAAAACTATACTATCTTTGACTAGCGAAGCGCTTAATTTACACTGTGTTTTGCTCGTCACTATGAAACATCACTGATCCTCTAACCAGACTATACCAAAAAATGTATAGCAAGAGTAGTAGTAGTACAAACAACACGTACTGATAGACATCATCGGTTGACCCAAATCTACCACATACCATCATATAAGAAATCAAAAGAAAATATGTAATAAGATATAAGAGATCCAGTCTTTCATCATCCGTATTTACTTTAGTACTATTACCGCTACAACCTGTACGTTCTGTCCCAAGCCCTCCTACCATGCTCCACTGCCAACTCCACAACTTGGAGACTCTACACCATGACACCTAGGACTACCCGAGTCATACTGAACACTCAGACTTCCCAACTCACACCTAACTCTAAGACTTCCCCAGTCACCCTTAACATTAGGAATTCCCAAGTAACCCATCTTACCAACCACTATAAGCACCCCAGTTGTTCCAGTCTCAGCAATCAGGTTTACTATCCACCCTTGCTAGCCAGTTGAAATTCCAGTCTCAGCAATCAGGTTTACTATCCACCCCTGCTAGCCAGTTGAAAATCAACCTACAAACCTTGATATACAACCTTGAATCATGTTAATATCTTAAGTCAACAACCTTGACCCTTATCCCTTAACCCACAATAATAGACTACCTGTGAGTTTCTGCATATTCAACCCCCTAAGGTTACTTACCCTTGATATCCCGCTGATTCAGGTTTTTTCACTAAACCAGTCAACCTGACTCCATGGGAACCTTAGTTCCTCCAAGATCACCCATCTTTGACCCATCAAGCAATACACCTCAACACCTCTAGTCATATGCCCAACTATCCCAGACATCACCGCTAGCCGGTGTGTCACTCTTGTCAAAAATAGGAAATTCGAGTGTACGCCATTAACAGAATACTACTAGACAACATGAAATAACCAAGTCCATATTACTATCAATAATACCCCTAGTCAACAACCAGACTCAGCAACCTTATAAGTCATATCCAACTATACAAGTAACCAGATCACATATAATTATGTCATAACTTGCAAACCACCCGGACCTCCCAAGGATCCCTAGGAAATCATCTATGCCATTTAACATACGACTCTAATTTACAGAAGAAATCACCTTATCACTTATGCACACCAACCCAGCCTTCAAGGACCAATATATATATATGTTAAGTAATAATAAATCGCGGCCCTATTAGGAACCCAACATGTAGAGAACATCAATAACATATAGACTCGGTTCACTCAAGAAAGCAATATATAAAGAACATCAAACACAGATAAACCCAGTTCACTCAAGGAATCCAACATGTAAAGAACATCAATCACTGATAAACTCGGTTCACTCAAGGAACCAATGTGTAATATACAACAAGTAAACTCATACCAAGCGTGGTACCCAATCCAACCATTATAGAACATGTACCAGGCGTAGTACCCGAGCCAATCGATAAGTATTCCATACTAGGCGTGGTACCCGAGCCAACCAATATGTATCCCATACCAGGCATGGTACCCGAGCCAATCGAATGTCACACGCAATCCAACATTCAACAATTAATGAACAAAATCATACTTGTACACCAACAAGCAATAAAACCAAGTTCATTTCACATAATTGACACCCGGATAATTAGACATTCACAATTCCATTCCCTAAGCATGTAATGCGCGTGCAACACTAAGTCACAGTTACATGGACACATAATTGTATTAGGAAAATAATAACCATCACCTACCTAATAATTGGGTTCATAACCCCCACCATTGAAATTCTGTTCAAAGACTAATTCATGGTTTACCCTCTAAACACATATAATCATTTACCCCAACTCCAGACCCCCTTCCCGAAATGTGAGCACTTCCTAGGGAATTCATTTATTATCATAAAGGACTTCAAACCCTTCCTATTCATCCCACTTCCCTTAATTGAAGTATTCCCAAGAACTCGCTATGACCTAGCAACTTATTCCCTCACAATATTTTCGGTTCTCCGAACCTACCGACAATCTAGTTCCCTCGAATCTAGAATCACACACAAGTTAAAAAGTAAAAACAAACTCAGAATGAAAACTCACCACCCTGACCCCATCATTGCCCGAAGGCCTAAGCATGAATCCTCTAGTCATTCTACACAATAGTTTGCAAGAAAATACGAGTCTACAACTACTCAATTAAACTTAGCCTACCTGGATGCTAAGCATCTGCTGTAGAAGTCTGAAAAAGAACTTCTGGCTTCGTAGAGGCAAATCCTGACAGAAAGTGAACCTGGAATCCATGGGTTTTACCCCATTCGAGCGGGAATCCTTCCTTTCTAATGCTTTCCAGGTTTGGAGTAGCCTAGAAGGATTTTTTGATCAATCCTCGCCTGTTTGAAACTGAAGAGAAGAGAATAAAATTATAAAATCCATTTTTGGGTTTTCTGGTCCTGTCATCCCGCTATAGCGGTCCAATCTCGCTATAGCAGCACCACCATAGCGGTAGCCACCTGCTATAGCGGGGTTGACCACCTTGACTTCTGCTATAGCGGGCATAGTACAGTGTCAACCACTATAGTCGTTGACACAGAACTGAACCTCAGAAAATCACCCAAAATTTCCCATTTTATAACACACTTCAAATCTTGATGTTCCAAACCGACCCTTTTCACGTCAACTTCAATATCGAGAGTTCTACTCATCCGAATTCACTTCTGAAAAGTCCTATGGACTCCCTAACATCTTATCTAATAGTAAATCTAGCTCAAACTTAGACATTTTACCCAATCCTTTCCCAGATTACCCTAAACCTTACCTCGCTCAAAATTTATTCGAGACTAGCCTAGCCCAAAATTCAAGCTCCCCAACCTGGAAGTTTTTCTAATCCGTTCTTTGCACAAATAGCTCACTCATAATGAGGTACCTTTTAATAATGACTGAATAGGTCATTACACGTAGAGAGATTCCTCGTGAAGTTTTTCAAAGGACTTCATGAAAGAGAAGTAAAAGCCACCACAGACACTTTGTCTTCCTATATCAATTTCATACTCCTTCTCTTCACAAATTAAAGATAAAAATAAAAGATGCACGAGAATAGCACGTGACCTTAAAATCAAAATAATTATCTTTCCATCTGAAAATCAAAAGAATTATCTTATCATTGTAAGGTGGCCTTATTGGCGTAGAGAGATTTCTCATGAAGTTTTTAAAAGGACTTCATGAAAGAGAAGTAAAAGACACCACAGACTCTTTCTCTGTCTATATCAATTTCATAGTCCCTCTCTATGCAAATTAAAGATAAAAATAAAGATGCACAGAAATAGCACGCGACCTTAAAGTCAAAACAATTACCTTTTCATATGAAAATCAAAAGAATTATCTTATCATTGTGCAGGTGGCCTTATTGGTGTAGTGAGATTTCTTGTGAAGTTTTCAGAAGGACTTCATGAAAGAGAAGTAAAAAATCCACCACAAATGCTTTTTGTGCCTGTATCAATTTCATACTCCTTCTCTTCGCAAACATAGCCCCCCTCTCGACTCTTCTACATATATGATCTTCTAATAGATTAACAATTCTTAGGGTCGCGGGTTGGTCCTTATTTGTGGATTGGCTTAGAAAATCGTTTAAGTTAAAATGATTTTATTCTTAATAAAATGAATCAAGAAACTCGTTCAAAGAAAAATAATTTTGTTTTAAGAAAAGCAGACCTGGCCCATAATGGAGGAAAAATATTTTTCCCCTTTTGGTCTAACCATGTATTCAGTTCTCCTTTTGGCATTTTTTATTTAAAAATGTGCAATATAGATACCAAACTCTTCCTGATTTATATTTTGTTCCTTTTGGTCTAACTATGAATTCAGTTCTCCTTTTGACATTTTTAATTTAAAAATGTGCAATTTAGATACCAAACTCTTCATGATTTATGGATCAGTACTTGCAATTATTAGATATGACATGGAGCTTCCTTTATTAGGTTGGTCTTCCTATGTATACATTTATTTACATGTACTATAAGAATTTTATTCAATAATGTATAACCTCAATAAATATTTTGTGCAGGTAATTCTCATCATATGCTACAGACTAATATAGGAGATGTCTGAGATTGTATGTCCTTTGATTTCTACTACATGCTCATATGTGAAAGTATCGTGGTAAAAGGTGTAAATCTAGTTGCATCCAGGCAACTTAATAAATTAAATATAATATTTTATTAACATTTGAAACAACATGCAACAAATTGAATTGAGAAAGGATTATCTTGCTTCAAGAAGATACTGTTATTTGGGTGATATAAAATTTGTATTTAAATAAAACAAGTAGAAACAAGAAAAGAGATGAAATAGAAATCGAGCCCACTAAATACACAGTGTGTCCTTAAGAAAATTATTCCCCTCAAGCATCCTAGAATGATGGAATATATCCTCCTAGAATAAAATGATTAACTTCAACAGAATAGAGGTACCTCAAATTTTGTTGAACGGCGAACCACTCAATGGTAGTAAATAACACTTGAATTTTAGAAGAAATGTAGAAGTATACTTGTGTTTTTCGTACTCAAATAGTACTTAAAATTTGTAAGTAATTATGTGCTTCATATCTGAGGAAGAATCAGATATTTATAGCCAAAAAGCACTGCTTCAGAAAGGAAGTAAAAGTTCAAAAAATTTATACTGTTTCAGATACGATGGGACGATGTGCAAAACGCACATGAGGAAGTGTGTGTCGCACGTCCCATCGCACAAGCGTCCACTGACGCTGCCAAAGTTGGATGTGATGTGCGATGCGACGTGCAAAAAGCATAAGTCATTGTGCGCGTCGCATGTCTCTTCGCATGTCACAAAATAATGAGTCGAAAAGGACATAACCTTTCAATGTGCGACTTGTGCGTTTCGCACATGCTGATGTGCAGCTCGGACATGGAGAAATAATATTATGGGTTAAACTTTTGGCTTAAACAATTAAATTTAAATAAACTTTATCCAAAAAGATAATCTCTCGATCGATCTTTGACAAATACAAAGCCGAAGCCAAAGCCGAGCTGAGCTGACAATGATGATGGCGTGAGGCTTGTCTTCTTCTCAGCCCTTTAAGACCATGAGGAAGTGTTTCTCAATATAAAATAGAAATTTCCTTTCCACCACTAATGTGGTACAAATTCTCTTTACAAAAGTAAAATGAATATTTCACTTTTCCTCCATTTCTATTCTCTCTATTTTTCATTCACTTTTTCATATCTAAACCCCAACAATTCCCCACATGAATTAGAAATGGCTATAAGATGAAAGAATATACGGACAAGTGTGTGATCTACAAGCAAAGATTAATTGCATTTAGAGAAGTAGGTTTTCTTTTGAACTTTCCATAATAAACTTATATCGGATGTACTCGGTCAATAGGTAGAAGTGATATCTTTGAACCATCGAACTTTACTGTACACCTAGATAATACAAGTCACACAAATAACCTTTAACTGTTTATGGTTCTCATGGTTTTATTCGTTTCAGCCATGAACACTATCTGATTTTATAAGTGCTTAGAGAATCGGCATTTACCATTATTCTCCTTGAAGCATCTTACACTTCACACTTACATAGGTGTTTTCAATGTTTAATCCTATAGATAAAATATTTGGCCATATCTATCAAACTTAGAAACCATTAAAAAGCTTTAAGCCTTAAAAGCATTACCCTTATTTCCAAACATTGTCTTCATCACGAGAACGGTTGAGTTATTTGACAATGCTGAATCGTCAATCACTTTATTTTTCTTCTTTAACCTAGCTCTTGGAATCTCCAGTCTACTAGGTAGAGTTACCACCATGATGACTTGTCCTAGGCCTTAAACCCATTCCTCTTGATGATATTTCAACTACCTCTTTAGTTAGGCCTTTATAAGTGAATCCGACATATTATATTTGGACTTTACATAATCAATTGTGATAATTCCACTAGAGAATAGTTGTCTAACGGTGTTATATCTTTGTCGAATGTGATGAGATTTTCTGTTATATATAGTGCTCCCTGCCCTACCTATTGCCGCTTGGATATCACAGTGTATGCATACAGGTGCCAACGGTTTGGACATGAACGGAATATCTTTCAAGAAATTCCAGAGCCACTCAGCTTTTTCACCGGCTTTATCTAAAGCTATAAACTCATATTCCATTGTAGAGCAAGCGATACATGTTTGTTTGGATGACTTTCAAGAAACTACTCCTCCACTAAGAGTAAATACATATTCACTTGTAGATTTAACTTCAGATGATCCGGTGATCAAATTTGCATCACTATATCCTTAAAATACTGTAGGATATTTGTTATAATGCAAGGCGAGTTTTGAGTACGTTTCAAATACCTCAAAACTCATTTCATTATCATCCAATGAGTTTGATTGGGATTACTTATGTATCGATTCAGTTTGCTAATAGAACATGCTATATCTGGTAACGTACAGTTCATGATATACATCAAACTTCTCAATACTTGTGCATATTCCAATTGTGAATCGCTTTCACCTTTATTCTTTTGAAGTGCAAAACTTATATCCATTGGTGTCTTGACAACATTGAAATTTAAATATTTGAATTTATCAAGTACCTTTTCAATGTAATGAGACTGTGAAAATGCTAGACCTTAAGGATTTTTATGAGTTCTGATTCCTAAAATCACGTCAGCAACTCCTAATTCTTTCATATCAAATTTGCTAGTCAACATACATTTAGTAGTATTTATGTCAGAAATGTCTCTACTGATGATCAACATATCATCAACATATAAATAAACAATGACTTTATGATTCAGAGTGTCTTTAATGTAAACACATTTGTCACACTCATTGATTATCTTAAATCCATTTGCCAATATTCTTTGGTCAAACTTTGTATCCTATTGTTTTGGTGTTTGTTTTAGTCTTTAAAGTGACTTAACAAGTTTGCACACTTTTCTTTCTTTAACAGGAATCACAAAACCCTCAGGTTGTTTCATGTAAATTTCTTCCTCCAACTCTCCATTCAAGAAAGCCATTTTCACATCCATTTGATGGATTTCAAGACCATATACAGTCGTCAATGCAACTAACATCCGAATAGATGTTATTCTTGTTACCAGCGAATATATTTCAAAATAATCAAGGCCTTTCTTTTGCCTATATCCTTTGACAACAAGTCTTGCCTTTTATTTGTCAATAGTTCCATTAGCTTTCATTTTCCTTTTAAAGATACATTTGGAACTTAAAGGTTTATTTCCAGGAGGAAGATCAACCAATTCCCAAGTGTGGTTTCTTAAGATTGATTCTATCTCACTATTGACAGCTTCTTTCCAAAAAGTTGAGCCTCCGGAAGACATAGTTTCTTTAAATGTTTGAGGCTCTTTTTCAAGAAGGAAAGTCACAAAATCCAATCCAAAGGAAGTAGATGTCCTTTGACGTTTACTACATCTTGGATTCTCTTTATCGAGAGTACTTCCCTTTGGTTCTTCCCGAGGTCGTTTAGTTCTTTCGCTTGACGATTCACTATTCATTTTATACGGATAAATATTTTTAAAGAATTCAGCATTATCTGATTCTATTATGTCATGAATATCGGGATGATCAAATTTGTGAACCAAAAATTGACATGCTTTACTGTTTGTAGCATATCCAATAAAAACACAATTCACAGTCTTTGATCTTATCTTGACCCTCTTGGGTTTAGGAACTTGGACTTTGGCTAAGCACCCCCACACTTTAAAATATTTTAAGTTGGGTTTTCTCTCTTTTCATTTCTCATATGGAATAGATTGCGTTTTGTTGTGGGGTACTCTATTGAGTATTTTATTTCCTGTAAGGATAGATTTCCCCCACAAGCTTTGCGGTAAACTGGAACTTATTAATAAGGCATTCATTATTTTTTTCAATGTTCAGTTTTTTCTTTTCGCAATTCCATTAGACTGAGGTATGTAAGGGACAGTAGTTTGATGGACAATTCCATTTTCCAAACATTGCCACGACCCGATTTCTCGGTCATGATGGCACCTACAACCCCCTAGTAGGCGAACCAATTCCCGTAGCCCAGGATAGTTAGTAATGGGCTACTATCTAACAAATAAGCGGGAGGGTAGTTTAATAAGCAAAAGTAAGGGAACAAGATGAAGAGAATAGATAACAGGAATATATATATACATATGCGGAAACTAAACCAAACCCCAAGACCTGGTATCATAGTATAGAGCCAAAACTACATACATGGAGTGCAAACGATCCAAAACAATATATACAGATGTCTCTGAATGGTAATAGAGTACATAAAGCAAAAGATAAACTAAAGCTAAGCTCCGATCGCCAAGAGCTCACCCTCAGTCTGAAGTAATCCCCAACGGATCTCCAAGCACGACTTACAGCGATCTAACGGCGATGGCCCACGCTAGGATCTGCACCCAAAGATGCAGGGGGTAGGGTGAGCACCAAATGCGAAGCATAAGGTACCCAGTAGGTATCATAGGCCAACTGGGCACATATAAGATAAAAGCGTAGTAACAGACAGAATAGAAGCAAGTAGTCACAGAAATCAACAAAAGGTACACAGGAACTATCCCAGAGGAAAGTCAACAGAACCACATGTGAGGCCAGCAAGCAAAATATATACACCATAGGCACAGGTGAAAGTAAGAAACAACGCACCTGGGGTCCTTACAATAACAGTGTATACATAATAAGTTTATGAAATGGACGGTATACCGATAACCTCAAGTGTAAGAGAGGGAAAGAGTAATGATAGGCATGCTCAGAGACATGAATCAAACTCAACTAATCACATCAATCTCAATCCAGGAACTAACAGTTTAGCAGTAACCAATTTCATTCTTAACCGTAACAGGGAATAATTCTGTAAGTAAATAGCAAGAGTCTACCTACAGTCCCCCGGCCGCCCATACAACCGAGGAACACAAACAAGTGAAAATAAACCATCCGGCATCCCATATTACCGGAGCATACAATCAACAAACAACAAACAAGGGTGGAGCCTCAAACAATGAATGATATGATGCATGAAGATCTCAAGTGAAATGGTATCTCTGTATGTACCTCCTCCGGTGCCGATTCGGCCCAGCAGGTAGGTTCCATGGAAGAACACTGTCCGTATACCTCTACTCCACCGTATACCCTTCCTCCGGCACATGCAGCCCGAATCCCCAGGCCCGGATAGCAAGGTCCATGGAGGTCCCTGACCCCATACTAAATCTCAGTGTCAAAACATGTCATCTGGAAGCAAGTCCGGGTTCAAGATAGAGACCCAGTCTCGAATATGCATGCCAAGACCCTGTCCAGGACTAAAGTAGTGGAAAATATCTCAAAAACCCCTCCAAGGGTGCCCGGGCATAACCGGATCTAAACAGTAGAAAGTCATCTCAGGTGCTCGGTCCGACCGAGGCTAAAATCATCTCAAGTAGCAAGAAAACTCAACTAGCACCCCGGCCCTGCCGAGTCTAGCGTTAATCGTGAACTGGTGATGTAAATCATAATTTTACCTTCTCTTACCTAAGAATATTCACAAGTTAAATCAAACCATTTCCAATTCATTTCCATCAAAAACGGGCCCCCGAGGCCATGCAAGGTTTAGAAAATAGTGTCAGTAGGCCCGAAGCCAAAACCGTAGTAAAACATGGATAAAACCTCTTTATATGCTTGAAAATGGTATGATCAAACACAACAGCTGCCCAGCAGCCCACAATCAACCTATCGACCCTGCACAGGCCCATAGCTACTCAGCAAGCATAACCAGCCTAGAAGGATAATTCTATGCCCGGGACTCGCGGACATTCCCAAAATCCCACCTTCTATGTTCCAGAGTCAACAAGGTCTCACGGGACCACAAGGGTAAATAAAATATATCATCAAGTACTACAAGCAACGGAGGAACAAAAGTAGGCGGACATGAATAATGCGGTCGAGGTCTGTGGTGCCAACCTAATAATCCAACCCAAGGATGTCAGCTAGTACAATTTTATCCGATATATGCTAAGTCTAGGGATTTTAAACCATAACCTACCTGTCGTCCGACGACAAGCTGTTAGGACGATAATATCCAAGCTCAAACCGCTCCGAGAAGCTCCAAAATGAAATCAAACTCGAATTTAGGCTTGAATAAGTTGACGTATATAATTGATTTCATTCGATGATCAAACAAATCGTCAGAATGATTTCCCACAAAATCCCCTCCCGACCAAGAAAATATAGATAGCCATTGCATAACATTTGCTTCAATATTCGTAAGGAAAGGCAAATACAACAAACTAATGAAATCAATAATATATATGAAAACAATCACGTACAACATTCATTTTGGAAGAGTGGATAACTGTTCCATTCTAATTAATTAAATAAAAGTGATAAATTTGCAATTGAAATGCTACAACCCATTAATGCATACTTGCCAGCACTTACATCACTATTTTGTTGTCCCTTTCCTCCACTTCCACGTGGAAGTGGAGGTGGCAACAGCTAAAAAAATCTGTTTATCCTCTTATATATATATACTCATGTATTGCATAGGTTTGTGGTAAAATATATATTACTTTTTGAATATATCATAATTAATAGAAAATTATTTCCAAGAAAACCTACTATATTATAATAATAATTTTCAACATCACTAAATTTACTATCTCCGTTAAAATATTACAATATATACAAACCTTATAAAATAAGTACATACACAATTATATCATAATAAAAGTATTTTTCATAGACCTTTAAAATACTTTTAAAAAGGTAATAAAAAAATATAACTTTAAAATAAAATATTTTCAAATATACGCGCGATGCTAATAAACTTCTTAAATTTAGGTTCGCAATTCACCATCGCATGATTTTGATACTCAAGAACTCTGTTGGAACCCTCCCTTATGTTTTCTCACTGTTTCAGAACTGAAATGGCGTTTTAAAACGTGAAGTTGAGGCTTTAAATCGATTTTGACCCGACCTGGTTCGCGACCCGGTTTCTGCCAGACAGTCCGCGGTAAAACAGTCATAACCTTTTACTCCGAGATCAGTTGGACGTGAGGTTTTGTGCGTTGGAAACTAGACTCATAGACCTTCGATTTGGTATTTCGGGGGACTTCTAATTCTTTATATATTGAGATAAAAGATCTGAGACATTTTACCCAAAGTTCAGAAAATTTATTAAAGAAACTTACGATAACTTTTGCCGACTTGCTTGACTTCAAAACTTATCATACGACCAAACAAATGGCCCCGGCACTGAACTACCGGTCCCGACAAGCCTTAAATGACTTGGGGCCGCTACAAACAAGCTCTAAAGGTACAAGGAAAACGTATATGTGGAAATAACCGGAAGGGTCATTACAAACATATTGCTTCAAAAGGAGATTCATACTCTTCACCCCTATCACTCCTTATAGTTTTGATCCTTTTATTCAACTGATTTTCAACTTCAGTTTTGTATTGCTTAAATGTTTCAATTGCTTCATCCTTATTGTTAAGCAAGTAAACATAAGAATATTGAGTACAGTTGTCAATAAAGGTTATGAAATACCTTTTTCCCACCACGAGATGGTATTGAATTCGTATCACAAATATCTGTATGAATTAAGTCTAAGGGATTGAAATTCCATTCAACAGACTTATATGGATGTTTAACAAATTTAGATTCAATACAGATTTGACACTGTGATTTATTGCACTCAAACTTAGGCAATACTTCTAAAACTTATAAGTTTTCGCAAGGTTTTATAGTTGACATGTCACAAACAATCATGCCACAAATTGTTATACTCAAGCAAGTAATAAGAAGCCTCGGCTTTATTTGTTTCAACAGCCATTACATCAAGTTTGAAAAGGCCCTCATCTAGGTGACCTTTTCCAACATACATATTGTTCTTACTTATTACAACTTTCTCCAAAATAAACATACACTTAAACCCGTTCTTAACAAGAAGTGATGTAGAAACTAAGTTCTTCCTAACAATAGGAACATGGAGAACATTGTTGAGAGTCAACACCTTGTCGGAAGTCATCTTTAGGAATATCTTCCCACTTCCTTCAATCTTGGCTGTTGTGGAATTTCCCATTAGGGGCTTTTCTTCAGGTTCAGCGGGAGTATACGTAGAAAAAGCTTCTTTATCAATATAAACATATCGACTGGCTCCCGAATCAAACCACCGCTCGTTTGGATTTCTAACTAGATTGCATATAGTGAGCATATCACACATATTTTCAATCTCATATATTGCTAGACCCATTTCCTTGTTATTTAGAGTAACATCCTTAACAAGGTTTGCATTCATCATTGTTGATTTTCCATTCAACTTATTGTCCTTTTCCATCTTGAGACGAATCACAAGATCATCCAAACTAGATAGTTGGTTTTCAAGCATTCCTTCTTCAGGAATATGACGATCTTTACTTGTGGTCCTTCGCACTCCAAGTTTGGTCAGCCAAAAGGATATCATTTGTTTCCAACCTTTCAAGTTCACACTAAAAAAATCTCTAATTTATCTGCCGGTGCATTTGCAGAGCTTGAATGGTCTAATGATGAAATAATGGTTGTTGTTGGGATAACACCATTCACAACCGAATTAATTTATTATTCAGTTTCATTCATCTTTTTTCCTGTCACAACTTTGACAAATGACTTAGTATTAAAAAGAATACTAACAATAAAGACTTACTCTCTATTCACACTATTTCAAGTTAACGGTGAAGTTTTAATATTCTTCGAGTCGTTTAACTTTAATTCTGATGAAGTTTTTTTTTATATTCTTCAAATCAAAATAACCACTCAAACAGCGTGTTCAGTATATCGGAGAAGTTTTTATCTTCTTTAAACCAAACTTTACTCAACTTATTTCTCGTGAACGATGAAGTTTTTATATTCTTCGAATTGTTCAATAGAACGAACTCTAAGTTCTGACGAAGTTTTTATATTCTTCAAATCAAAATGAAGATTCAAATGGAGTAGAAAACTAAAAGGTTTTAATCTCCAGAAACCAAATACAGATTTATAATAATTTCCTTAAGATTGTTATCTTAAGGATTTTGATAGAAAAGTAATTTCCTTAAGATTGTTATTTGGGTGATATAAAATCTGTATTTAAATAAAACAAGTAGAAACAAGAAAAGAGATGAAAGAGAAATCGAGCCCACTGAATGCACAGTGTATCCTTAAGGAAATTATTTCCCTCAAGCACCTGAGTTTGATGGAATATATCCTCTCAGGATAGAATGATTAACTTCAACAGAATAGCGGTACCTCAAATTTTGTTGAACGGTGAACCACTCAATGGTAGTAAATCACACTTGAATTTTAGAAGAAATGTTGAAGTATACTTGTGTTTTTCATACTCAAATAGTACTTAAAATTCGTAAGTAGTTTTGTGCTTCATATCTGAGGAAGAATCAGATATTTATAGCCAAAAAGCACTGCTTTAGAAAGGAAGTAAAGGTTCAGAAAAGTTGCACTATTTCAGATACGATGGGACAATGTGAGAAATGCACATAAGGAAGTGTGCATCGCACGTCCTATCACACAAGCGTCCAGTGACGCTGCCAAAGTTGGCAGTGATATGCGATGCGATGTGTGAAATGCACAAGTCATTGTTCATGTCGCATGACTCTTCGCATGTCACAAAATAGTGAGTCGAAAAGGACATAACCTTTCGATGTATGATTCTTGTGCATTTCGCACATGCCGATGTGCGGCTCGAACATGGAGAAATAATATTATGGGTTAAACTTTTTGCTTAAACAATTAAGTTCAAATAAACTTTGTCCAAAAAGATAATCTCTTGATCGATCTTTGACAAATTCAAAGCCAAAGCCAAAGCCAAAGTCGAAGCCGAAGCTGAAGCCGAACCGAGATGACGACAACGACGATGTGAGGCTTGTCTTCTTATCAACCTCTTGAGATTTTTGAAATATAAATTGATGTTGATGAAGTTACTCTATTTTTTAATCACTTGACCACTCCCAAAGGTGCATTCAACCTTACAGTCGAATTTGTTGTCACAAGATTAATTGTTCCTTGTTTGTTTTTTTTTGCTTTTTTATACCTTATTTTTGAAAAATCAATTAAGTTATAACTGCTATAACATTTTCTGTCAACTTATCGTAAATTTATATTGCTCTTGTTCACATGAGTTGAAATATCGAATTGGCGATGTTGGGCTTGTGCTAAGTACAGAAAATCGTATCTAGTTATTATTATTTGTTATTTTTCTATTTTATAGAAGAGCCATGAGAAGGACGACCAAGGACATTTTAGTAATTTTAACTTCTTTTAAGGGCAAAAAAATAATTATATAATTAATAATCTAAATGAAATTTTAAAAGAATCCATACATATCTTTACTTTTGTTATGGGCTCATAAGGATATTTTTGTAATTAAAATAAAGAGTTGTTATTGACTAACTTCTGACAAAGAATAAATGCTAAGCTCGCTTGGACATATTTTAGAAAGGAAATTTTGAACTAATTTAAAATAAAATGTGTTTGGATAATCAATTTTTTGTTTGTAAACTATATGTGATTTTTCTCACCGCTGACATAAATGACACAAATACTTTTTCACTGTTGACATATATGACACATATATTTTCAAGTATATATCATTTAATCACGATCAAATAATGTAAAATAAATATTTATCATGCTAACAAAGTAGATACATTATTTCAATAAAAAAATTTATCTTTTAAGATAAACAAAGTAAATATATTTTTATTCAAAATTATGTTATATTGTGATATACAAACAGATTGAACAGAACTATGATTGTGGTGCATGTTAGATTAAAAAAATACTATTTTAGTACTAATAAATGAGATGAATAATTACTTAGCTTAATATATTGATAGCCCATTAAATTTGTTAATGAATTTTATTTAAACACTCGAACTACTGCTTGTTCTAGTTGAGCACTTAAACACATGATAAAGTACTTCTATTAAATATTTTTGGTTCAAATTTTGAAAAAAAACTTTTGTGTGTGCTCGTAAACGTCTATTAGGTAGTTAAATTAATCGCATAAGACATGTCATCTCATTTAATTATATACATTCAGCTTAATTGCGCACATACTTGTAGTTTATAATTTTTTAAGACTAAAAAGGAAGCAATGTCATATTTTATATTCAATATATAAAAATTTGTACTTAAATATTTGTTATTTAATTCAATATTTGTTTCAGACATAATGCTAAAATGAATATTAAAGAACGTAATCTTTTAATGTTTGTTGAGGCGATTTAAATAAGTTATGAGTCATTGTTTTATTTTTCTAGAAATAGAAAAGACAATCTACTGAAAAATATAATACTCATTATCATTTTCTGTCGTGTTTATCTGAAAATAGTGATAATTAATTTTTTTTAAGAATATAATTGAACACGTATAAATACTTTCTCTGTTTCTTTTTAATTGTGATAAAATTTTGCACAATCATTAAAAAAAAATTAAATAGGAGGATAGTTTTACTAATATATCCCTTGTTAGTTCTTTAATCTTAGTATATTTACATGTTTCTTAATTTTGAAATAATTAATGTTAAGGATAAAATTGAAAAAAAATTAATTCTCTTTTGATCTTTTAAATTAATAAGTATTTAGGAACAACAATATTTAGAATATATGATAACTAAAAATGAACAGAGGAAGTATAATTTAAGGCTGTAATATTGGGCTCATTAACGGGTCTTTTCATATCTAGTATTTATTTTGATTATATAGAAGAGCCATAAAAGATGGCCAAGGACATTTTAGTATTCTAACTTTATTTAAGGGCAAAATGTAATTATACCATCAATAGTTAAAATGAAATTCTAGAAAGATCTAATTTTCTTTTTCAAGAATTTACTTCATTTAAGGTCAAAATTTGGTTATAGCATCAATGATTAAAGTAAAATTCTAGAAGAGTCTAATTTTCTTTTTCAAGACTCATAATACACTCCATGCATTTCATTATTTTTTTTATATATATTCTGAGATAATTTTTTTATTTATGTGTTAAAGCATAAAATATTATAAATATCAAGGTAAGCATTTTAATTTAGATTTATATTTAATTTTACTTGCATAGTAATAGAATACTCTCTCCGTTCATATTACCTGTCCATATTACCAAAAATATATGTTTCAAATTATTTGTCTTTAATTTTTTTCATTTTTTCTTTAGATTAATTATTTTTAAAAGAATAAATATTGTAAAATTTCAAAAAAGTTCTTCTAATGTTAATTTTGGTGTTTATTGATTAGTCAAACGAATATAGAATGTAAAAAATAATAATTAAAGGGTAAAATCAGTAAAAATATTATTTTTATTTATAATTTTTTAAGGGGTGCGTAAAGGAGAAAGTGGACAAGTAATATGAGACAGATGGAGTAATAAAGTATCGATTAATATTTAAAAGGTTTTTCAATTCTATTCACGTTCTTTGAAAAGAAATTTTATATAGGACGACCAAGGACATTTTAGTAATTTTAACTTCATTTAAGTGCAAAATGTAATTATACCATCAATAGTTAAAATAAAATTCTAGAAGGATCTAATTTTCTTTTTCAAGAATTTACTTCATTTAAGGTCAAAATTTAGTTATAGCATCAATGATTAAAATAAAATTCTAGAAGAGTCTAATTTTCTTTTTCAAGACTCAAAATACACTCCATGCATTTTTTTAATGTATTATGAGATTAATTTTTTATTCTATCTGATAAAGCATAGAATATTATAAATATCAAGGTAAGCATTTTAATTTTGATTTGTATTTAATTTTACTTGCATAGTAATAGAATACTCTCCCCGTTCATATTACTTGTCCATATTACTAAAACTATACGTTTCAAATTATTTGTCTTTAATTTTTTTCTTTTTTCTTTAGATTAATTATTTTTAAAAATATAAATATTGTAAAAGTTCAAAAAAGTTCTTCTTATATTAATTTTGGTTTTTATTGATTAGTCAAATGAATATAGAATGTAAAAAATAATAATTAAAGGGTAAAATCAATAATTATATTATTTTTATTTATAATTTTTTAAGGGGTGTGTAAAGGAGAAAGTGGACAAGTAATATGAAGCAGATGGAGTAATAAAGTATTGATTAATATTTAAAAGATTTTTCAATTTTATTCACGTTCTTTGAAAAGAAATTTTTTATAGGACGACCAAGGACATTTTAGTAATTTTAACTTCATTTAAGTGCAAAATGTTGTCGCGCCCCATTTTTCTCGCGAAAAGATGGGCCATCAACGTGATAACTCTTTTTTGGATGGAAAAGAGTTAAGAGTCGCCACCTAACGAATTTAAGGCGCGTTAGGGCACCGTTCTAACTAATTAAATTAAATTTTATTTTAAGTCTACGCAACCAGAAATCGGGTAAGGGTTCAAGTTACCTCGAAAGGAAGGTGTTAAGCACCTTTTGAGGTCCACAAATGTGGGTCCCTGCCGGATTCGTTATTTATGTGGGGAATTATGTGATAAACAAAGATCGATATGAATTGATAAAACTACACCGCTATACAAATAAATTCTATTTTTTAAGAAGTCAATAAATTAAACCAGTTTAGTCATTAATGAAACTAGGTGAGCAAGAATTAAGCATGTGGAATATTTAAAAACTAAATAAACACATAAGAAAATCAGATAAGCGAGAAGATAGAATTCGAAAAAAAAAACTGATATAGGAAAAGAGATCTAATTAGTAGGTGGTTTACTAATACTACCCCAAACACGTAAGAGTATAAGAATTAAACTTAGGTTAATTTTAACCTATTCGGATCAGCGCCCGGCTTATTATCGAAGACAATTCCAAAGACATTGTTGTATTCTGCTCGGGACAATTTCCATCATATCCGTCTATCTACCCACCTAAGTTGGTTATTAAGATTATTTTACCTAAGTGCGTACTAAAAAATGAGAAAAATCTGACGTGTCTTAAGATGCTTACCCGTCCCAACTTAATGTCCAAGAGGCATTTGGACTTACTATTTGGATATGGGTCTAGACAAATAAAATATTAGATTTCCTAATTAGACACGATGTTCAACGTCAGGCAAAACAAAAAGGGACTTGATACATGTAGCACATAATGGTCTCAACTAGACCTCTTAACTATTTAAAGGAGAGACAATTATCAAAGTTCAAACAATTGACAGTTTTATATAATTAAACCTATAGGCAGAATTCTAGTGATTAAGCATGCAACAGGTGTCCATCTTTGATTAAGCTTAGAGACATGATTTCTAGTGATAAAGATATGCAGAAATTTCATTCATTAAAACCTATGACAGGATAATTGATTATTTGACATGCTGCAACTGTTTTTTAAGTCTATAGGCATGATTTATAATGATAAAACATTCAGAAAATTAACACTTTCCTTAAACATGGACATGATTTCTAATAATTGAAATAGAACTGACTGGTAAATATGAGCATGGTTTCTGATCATGTAAAATAAACAAACTTGAACCTGTAAGCATGGTAGCTATTTAAATTATATACCAAAACAGATTTTGACTCCTATAGGCATGGTGACTAGTTAAATACTAAAACAGATTTTAATTTAAACATGATTCTGATTTAATGTCAAAACGGACTTAAAATCCATGAGCCTGATTTCATGCCGGTACTGATTTTCAAAAAAAAAAGAACACGAAACATGATAACTAATTAATATCATGCTGAAACAGATAGCCAAATAACTTAATAGGCTGAAATAGGTTTTAACATGCTGAAACAGATTTTTTATGAGACACAATAATTAATTACACGGATGCTAAAACATGTTTAGATCCTATGGTCATGGTAACTAATTAGTTTACAGGCAGAAACATATTTTGAATCACGACCAGTTGTTTTAACATGCTAAAACTTATTTAAACTTATAGGCATGGTATCTAGATATTAAAACAGATTTTAACTTGTGATATGATAACTAATTATGCTAAAACATATTATTTATTTATTATTATTATTATTATTATTATTTTATCATATAGGCATGATAGCTAATTAAGTCATTTGCAGAAATTACAACTACTATGGGTAGTACAAGAGACATCAGTGAACGTACCATATTACAATAAGCATGCTGAAAATTAACAGTTAAGCCTAAGAACGCGGCATCTAACAAATTAAACATGCTGAAGATTACCTATAGGCATGCTTTCTATATTTTCGAATAGATGAAACATGTAGCACGTAGTTTGCCCCTCCCCCGCAGCAGTCCCCTAAATTTCATTTATTATCGAAGTTTATACAATAATTATTACAGACCAAATGAATGAGCATAACATAATTAATAAAGTCCAAGTTCTAAATCTCCCAGTCCCGGGCAACTCTCCATTGTGCAAACCCATCTTCTAATAGAGTACCTGTCGGACATGTCAATGTAGGATTTGGAGGACCTTATTACAGCCCATAAGACCGCCCCTTGACATGTCAGAGTTCCTGAGGATCTCGAGGATCCTAGGCAGTGCTTATGTCAACAGATGGGATGCGCTAAGGCCTCCATACCTCAAAAAATTCCACATAACAAACCAAAGTAGAGCCAAATTTAATTCTATAAGCCAACAAAACTGCCAGCATAAGACAACTAACTGGCTTGTGCTAACAGAAGTTTAATCCAAAAGAAATCAAACCAAACAGAAATATAAGTTCTAAGTTTACGTCCTATAATCATGCTTTTATAAACAACTCTCAGAATAATCATGGATAAACACAGATGATTACACATTCTAAACTAAAGGTAAACATGCATATGATTTGCAATATACAGAGGTAGAACACTAACCAGTTATCCACAAGTAACAAGAAACTATTCAAAGTCTTTGTACTTAGCACTCAATACCACTTTAGCAGACAAGAAGAGAAGTTAAAAAAATGAGAGTGGTAGTGTCTCAGAGTCTGAGTATGTCAATTCTGGATGCTTAATAGAGAGGAGAAGAGTTCCTTATATATTAGAGGAGTATATCAGTTAAGGGATGTGGAGTGCTCAATCAGAGGAATCAATTCAGTGCCAAATCATATCAAGGCTACCAAAAATAAGCAAGTAAGAAGCTGTAACAAGATTAAAGGAATTTCATTAAGTAAGGAAATATTCAATAAAGAAAAGAAATAGCATAGGAAGGCTATTACAGATCAATTTTAGGAAGGCAATCGTGGAAATCTTTCCTTAAAAAAGAGAGAAGCAAAAAATAAGCAAAAATAAGCAAGGAGCATAACAGATTGATATTTACCCAAATTAGTCAAGTGAGAATCTGTCTAGGTTAAGAGGAATCAGTTAATATGCCAAGTTTTCCTTTTATGAATAGGCAAATCAATTAGCATAACTCAATCAAAATTTACCAAAAATACTCAAGAGCACAAAGAGTTGAATACATGTTCATAATAACGGAGCTTGCAACTGTCACGAGTTACCATACAAGTCTATTACAAACAAAAGGGGTCTGATTTTACTTGCTAAGCATGAATAGATCAGTAGCAGAATTATCAACACCTCAAAATTAATTATGAATCTGTTAAGGGTAAAACGAGGATAAGGAGCAAAAGCAAAGTGACCTCCAACTTAGACCATAAAACAACAATCAGTAACATGATCAGAAATCAGCTTCATTAACAGAGAATTCAAATTTTTAGGCTAGAGGAAGGTTCATGAGAAACTTGGGGGTTTTCACATATGATAGCTCAACGGTATAATCAACATGAAATCGCAGAATTTAAGCACCAATTCATCAGACAAACTTTAATAACTTCACACTTAAAATCAGATAACCGCAAGCAAGAAAGAAAGAATGAGATTCAACCATGAGAATGATCAGACCCGGAATGGATTCGTAATATCAAACTTTAGCAGAAATCAAAGACGCTCTAGCTTCGATGGCTTCTCGCGTAGACAACAAGATCAATGACGAGCTTTGCGCAACAGTCCATCCATCCGTTTCCTCTATCGTTTGTCGGAGATGACAAAATATTCAATTTTTAGGATTTCGTTGTGAGATTTCGCCAAAGCCATGGCGGTAGTATGACAACACAGTTCATCGCCGGAGAAAGGCGGCAGTGACATAGGGGTTTTGGACGGAGGGAATCTGTCGGTGTTTTTCGATGGATATGTGGTGGCGGTCGGATTTCACCAGGTGGAGGAAGAGAGAGAGGGGAGAACACTGGGGTGAGGGTTTTGTCGGACCGCCGCGGCTAGAAGCTTGCTAGCGGCGGAGGTGGTGGCGACTGCTTGGGTTATATGGGGGTTCCGCCGGTCGGTATTTGTGGCGGTGACGGGCGGAGAAGTGGAGCGGCGGCAGTGGTTGGAGGAGATGAAGAGAGGAGAGAGAAAGATGAAGGGTGGAGGCGGCTGGTGGGGGGTGAAGGAGAATGGGGTTAGGGTTGGGGTGTTTTGTTTAAAAAGGATAGAAGAAAAGGGGTTTGATCTTGGTCGTTGATCGTATTAGTTCAACGGTTGAGATTGAATTAGACTTGGGATTTAAAATTGGGCCAAATTAGCTCAATTTAGGCTAAAATTGAAATAAATTGGGTAGGAAGGGGCTAGGATTTAAATAATTTGAGATTGGAAATTGAATTCGGATGGCTATTTAATAAATAAACTACTACGTATATAAAATTTAGTAGATAAAATAATAATTAATGATAATTATCAAAAGATAAATTATTTTAAAAAAGAATAAATTATGTATATATATTGTACGTAAAATAAATGACATGTAATATCATATGAAATTTATGGAAAAGTAGTAATAATATGAAATAAATTATATATTTAAAAAATTGTATAAGAATTTAAAAGTATCACGATGACGATAAAAACGTGATTTACTTAGTAAATAAAAGCAATACGCGAGGAAAATTAAGCTTAGAAATAACAATAATTAGTATAATAACAGCCCGAGAGAGGTATAGAGAGGTCAAATTGGGTGTCAACAGCTGTCCCTTCCTTGCTCGGGAATGAAGGATGAATTGGCGGGCAAGGAATGTTGACTACTAGCCAATTTTGTCTGACCTAACGATTAATTCTCCTGAATTCGAAAAGCAAAAGGGGATTGCGAAGGTGTTGC
The DNA here is from genome assembly GCA_003996215.1 of Jaltomata sinuosa. NCBI lineage: Eukaryota > Viridiplantae > Streptophyta > Magnoliopsida > Solanales > Solanaceae > Jaltomata > Jaltomata sinuosa. The sequence goes on along the minus strand of QJPP01001794.1, from coordinate 21,013 downwards.
GGCCGAGACTTTGGTTTTCAAGTCGCCTAAATATCCCTGGTCTTACGGGAATCAGGCCATGTGTAGTTCTAGATTCAGAAATGAACGAGGTTTCTAAAGAAAAAATGCACACGAAAATCTGAACGAATATGTAGTTGGCACGAGTCGATGAGATTTAAACGATTAGCTGAGAATAGGACACGAGCAACGGTCCAGTGTTGGTGATATACGGATAAGAAAGGTTGTGTTTTGGAAGCGAAGACGATGGTTAATCTCGTATCTTGGCTTGCGCAGTTCTCGATGCCTGCAATTTCTGTTATAACTAGATAAAGATTAACATTTAAATAAGAATAAAGTAAAACATGATGCAGGTTCCTTTTAAGACTATGGAATGTTGCTTAAGACGATAAAAATGTTGTTTTAAGCGATGATATCTCAGGATCATGATACGTAAAATTAATCCTCAGGCCATGAAATGATGTCTGCGGGCCATGAAAATGATGCCTTTAGACAATGACGCCTTTGGAGTATGACAAGCAGAAAGTAAATCCCTAGGCCATGAAATGATGTCCACAGGCCATGGAAATGATGCCTTTAGACTATGACGCCTTCGGAGCATGGTAAGCAGAAATTAAAGGAAGCATATCTGTTTTGAGTGGCATATCATGACGTTTGGTAGCTTCTGAATAATTTGTTCCATGGTAGCTTGTTGTGATTCGATACGGTCTCGGGCTCAATGCAATCTCGGGCACAATGCAATTCTCGGGCACAATGCAATTCTCGGGCCAAATGCAATCTTGGACTCAATCAAAATTCTCGGGCTTGATGTAATTCTCGGTCAAAATGCGATCTCGGTCTCAAATGCATTTCTCGGGCGCAGTGCAATTCTCGGGCTCAATGCAATTCATAATTTTCGAGCACAATGCAATCTCGGGCCAAATGCAATCTCGGGCTCAAATGCATTTTTTGGGTAAATATAATTCTGGAGCCAAATGTAATTCTCAGGCTTGACGCAAGCTCGGGCCAAATGCAATTCTCGGGCCAAATATAATTCTCGGCCAAATGCAGTCTCGGGGCAAATATAATTCTCGGGCAAAATATAATTCTCAGGCCAAATATAATTCTCGGGCCAAAATGCAATTCTCGGGCCAAATGCAGTCACGGGCCAAATATAATTCTCGGGCCAAATATAATTCTCGGGCCAAATATAATTCTTGGGCCAAAGTCATCTCGGGCATAATACAATCTCGGGCCAAATGCAATTCTCGGGCCAAATACAATTCTCGGGCTCAAATGCAACCCCGAGCCATAATATAATTCTCGGGCCAAATGCAATCTCGGGCCAAAATGCAATCTCGGGCCAAATGCGGTCTCGGGCCAAATATAATTCTCGGGCCAAATGCAATCTCGAGCCAAAGTCATCTCGGGCATAATGCAATCTCGGGCCAAATGTAATTCTTCTTTGAGGAGATAGAGTAGCTTAGCTTTCTTGCCATATTTTGATGACGGTGTTTTTCTTGATGCTGCTGAGACAATTCTCGAATTTGTACCTGCTAGTTCTGCGTTCAAAGAAAAATTGTTAATTTGTAAAAAGGGGAGGTTGATTTGTGCATATGCTCTTGGGTGCATCTGTCCTCCTTGTTATGTGTCTGCGGGCTGTCGCACTCTCTTCGGGCACTCGCTCGAGCAAATAAATAAATCGTATTTTGAAATAACTTGCTTTGAAAAGGGAAGGGAAATGTTAAAAATAATAATATTGTTGAATCATAAACCGTGACATGTTTTGAGACATCACAACATCTGATCATCTTTGCATTTGGAGTGCAGCACCGATGAAATTTTTGAGGGCCCTCAAAAATTTCTGCCCCAGTGTAGAACTTGTCTTTCGGCTAGAAAATTTTGTAGAATGAGCGTTCGCTTGTTGTGAATCTTGAGGTTCCCTCAAAATTCTCCCCCAGTCTTACGATTCATGGTAATGCTTTTCAGATGGAATTTTTGAGATACTCTCAAAAATTCTGCCCCAGTTATAATGCTTGACAAAGGAAAATGAGAGGTTTTATTATGATAAGACCGAACTCCATAGGAGCGCCTACGTATCCCTCTTAAACGGGAATCAGGTCAAACGTAGTTCCAATTACAAGGTAAGGAAGCATAACAGAAATAACTTTCTCTTAACTTCTCAGATGAAGTATCTTTTGACAGCGTCGGAATTGATAGGTTTGGGCCACACTTCACCATCTATTTCCGCTAGTATGAGTGCTCCTCCTGTCAGAACCCGATGGACCATGTAAGGACCTTGCCAATTTGGTGCAAATTTTCCTTTTGCCTCGTCTTGATTTGGAAAGATCCGTTTTAGGACAAGTTGCCCCGGTGTTAAATGCCTTGGTCTGACCTTCTTGTTGAAAGCTTTGGCCATTCTATTCTGATAGAGTTGACCATGACAAATTGCATTTATTCTCCTCCCATCAATGAGTGCCAGTTGTTCCATTCTACCTCGCACCCATTCAACATCGCTTAGTTCTGCTTCCTGAATGATCCTTAGAAAAGGTATCTCCACTTCAGCAGGTATCACAGCTTCAGTACCATAAACCAGAAGATAGGGAGTGGACCCTGTAGAAGTCTTCAGCGTAGTACAATATCCCAACAATGCGAAGGGTAGCTTCTTGTGCCAGTGTCTATAATTGTCAATCATCTTACGCAGTATCCTCTTGATGTTTTTTGTTCGCAGCCTCAACTGCTCCATTCATCTGTGGCCTATAGGCTGTAGAGTTTCGATGGTTGATCTTGAACTGCTCACACGTTGCTTTCATCAGATCACTGTTGAGATTGGTGCCATTATCTGTAACAATTGACTCAGGAACTCCAAATCGATAGATAATATGATCTCGGACAAAATCAGCTACAACCTTCTTTGTGACAGACTTATGTGAGGTAGCCTCGACCCATTTGGTGAAATAATCAATAGCAACAAGAATGAACCTATGTCCGTTGGATGCGGCAGGTTCTATAGGACCAATAACGTCCATACCCCAAGCTGCGAATGGCCAAGGAGAGCTGGTGACATGGAGTTCATTGGGAGGAACTCGAATCATGTCGGCATGCGTTTGGCATTGATGACACTTTTGCACATAACGAATGCAATCTGTCTCCATAGTCAACCAAAAGTTCCCGGATCTCAGTATTTTCTTGGCCAAGGTAAATCCGTTCATGTGTGGGCCACAAGTTCCACCGTGGACTTCTTCAATCAAACTAGAAGCTTCTCTAGCGTCAACACACCTCAGCAGTCCTAAATCAGGAGTCCTCTTATACAGGATTTCTTCGCTTAAGAAGAATTGGTTAGCTAACCTCCGAATAGTGCGCTTTTGAATACTTGTGGCATTCCCTGGATAATCTCCATTTTTTAAGTATCCCTGGATATCAACATACCATGGCTTGTCATCTAACTCCTCTTCGACATGGAAAAAATATGCAGGCTGTTCTTGGTAGCCCATTCTCCTTGTACTTGATGAATCAACAGGTCTGAGTCCCCAATTACCAATACCTCTTGGACATTCAGGTCAATGGCTAGCCGAAGCCCCAAAATGCAAGCTTCGTATTCAGCCATATTGTTGGTGCAAGAAAACCTAAGTTTGGCTGATACCGGATAATGCTGGCCAATTTCTGAGATCAAAACAGCTCCAATACCTACCCCTTTGAAGTTCGCAGCTCCATCAAAGAATATCCTCCAACCATTGTATATTTTGGATATGTCCTTTCCCAGAAATGCCACTTCCTCATTAGGAAAATAAGTTTTCAAGGGTTCGTATCCATCATCTACGGGGTTTTCGGCCAGGTGATCTGCCAACGCCTGTGCTTTCATAGCCCTCTGAGTGACATAAACTATGTCAAACTCACTCAACAAAATCTGCCATTTAGCCAGCTTCCCGGTAGGCATAGGCTTCTGGAAGATGTACTTTAGTGGATCCATTCTCGAGATCAAGTAGGTAGTGTATGCTGAGAGGTAATGTCTCAACTTCTGGGCTGCCCAAGTTAATGCACAACACGTGCGTTCCAGCAAAGAGTAATGGGCCTCATATGATGTGAACTTCTTACTCATGTAATAGATTGCCTGCTCCTTCCTCCATGTCTCATCATGCTGTCCAAGAATACAACCGAAAGCATTATCCATCACAGATAAATACAACAGTAGTGGCCTACCTGGCTCAGGAGGGACCAATATAGGAGGATTAGATAGGTAATCCTTGATTTTGTCAAACGCTTGTTGACACTCTGACGTCCATTTTGTGGCAGCATCCTTTTTCAATAACTTAAAAATCGGCTCACAGATGACAGTGCATTGGGCTATGAAGCGACTGATGTAGTTGAGGCGGCCCAAGAAACTTATTACCTCTTTCTTATTTTTTGGTGGCGGAAGCTCTTTGATGGCTTTGATTTTGGTTGGGTCCAACTCTATTCCGCGACGACTGACGATAAAACCCAATAATTTTCCCGCAGGGACTCCAAAGGCACACTTTGCCGGGTTCAGCTTTAGATTGTACTTCCGAAGCCTATTAAAGAACCTCTCGAGATCGTCCAAATGACTCGAACCCTTCTTAGATTTGATGATAACATCATCCACATGAACTTTAATTTCCTTGTGGATCATGTCATGAAAAATGGTAGTCATGGCCCTCACGTATGTAGCTCCAGCATTTTTCAACCCGAAAGGCATAAACTTGTAACAATAAACCCCCAGGGTGTAATGAAAGCGGTTTTCTCAGCATCCTCTTCATGAATTTTAATATGATGATAACCGGCAAAGCAATCCACGAATGATTGTGTTTCATGCTTGGCACAGTTATCGATCAAGATGTGTATATTAGGGAGTGGAAAATTGTCCTTAGGGCTGGCTCTGTTAAGATCCCTGTAGTCAACGCAGACTCTGACCTTACCATCCTTCTTGGGAACAGGTACGATATTAGCTAGCCAAGTCGGATATTCAGTTACTCGAATGATTCCAGCCTCAACTTGCTTTGCCACCTCTTCTTTAATCTTCAAGCTTAGATCAGGTTTATACTTTCTGAGTTTCTGTTTGACAAGAGGACATGAGGGATCAGTGGGCAGTCTATGGGATACAATCGAAGTGCTCAATCCTGTCATGTCTGCATAGGACCAAGCAAAGACGTCTTTGTGTTTTTTCAAAACCCGAGCGTAGCCTTTTTTCTCATTTTCAGATAGGTAAACACTGACGTATGTTTCATTAGCCACTTCCGAGTCCCCTAAGTTCACTACCTATGTATCCACTAGGTTTGCCTTAGGTTTGTGTTCAAACTCTTCAACCTTCTTAACGAGTTGTTCTACTTCCTCTTCTAGTTCACTTATATTATGTTGCACAGTCTCATTACATGTCACAGTCTCAGATTCAACATTTTTAAAAGTAATTTTGCTGAAAAAGAAAGAAAGAAAAGAAAACACAAACAAAGGATAGTGATATACTGAAGAGAAACCCTTTATTAAAGAAAGCTGAGTGCCTTCAAAATAGTAAATAGCATAAAAGTGAACTCAAAATCGAGCCTATTTATTGAAAACAATAAAATAAAATCTTCTGCATCTACCCAAGTGCTCGGCGGGCCCTAGAAGGAGTGGCAGTCCAGTTGCTGAGGGTGACTTTGGGCTTATTGCTCTGTGTAGGAACTCCTCCTCTCCTCTTATCGATGATGACATTGCAGCTCTCTTCTGTCAGGAATAGACCTCTTAATCTTTCTAGCACATCATCTTCACCATTGTCAAAAAATCCCGCAGAGACAAAAGTCTGATGCAATGACGGTATCGGTCCTAGCGAAGGATAATAGGGTCCGCCCACGGGTGACTTCCAATCTTTGTACTCTTGTGCAGTGCCAAGATAACCTAACCCGAACGTGGTCTCCTGTGACTGTATCTGTATTGGTTCCATTATGCCCTGCAAATTTGCCCCCAAGCCGCCATTAGGTACGAACCCTGAGCGAAGCAATATATTCATGATGGTGCTGCTCCACCATGGTACCTCTCCAACAAATCCCACCATTTCCAGTGTGTGGAACATTTCTCCATCCAGTCTCTCTTTTCCTTCCACCGCGTATATAGAATGCCCCTTTTCACCATGGACCACCACCTCTTGATAGTCCCATTCAAACTTGAGGCATTGATGCAGAGTAGAGGACACCGCTCCTTCCATATGAAGTCATGGGCGACCAAGTAACATATTGTAGGAAGCCGGGATATCCATTACTTGGAACACAATGGAGAATATGGCAGGTCCCATCAATGCATCGAGTGTAATTTCCCCGATGGTATCTCTTTGAGAGCCATCGAAAGCCTTCACGTTCATCCTCCGAGTCCGAATCTTAGAAGTGTCAACCTCTAGCCTTGTCAGTGGGGCATATGTTTAGACCAGAGCCTGGATCGATCAATACCTTTGTTATCACCCTATCCTCATACTGCATGGTGATGTGCAAAGCATCATTGTGTGCTCTTCCTTGAAGCGGCAGCTCATCCTAGTGAAAGGATATTTTATGAGCCTCGAATACCTTTCCAACCATATGGGCTACCTCTCCGCCGGTGATATTAGCTGGTACATAAGCCTCGCTAAAGAACCCTCATTAGAGCTTTCTGATGGAGCTCAGAAGTCTGTAAAAGTGACAAAATAGAGATTTGAGCCAAAGTTTTGCTCAGCTGATCTATAACAAAATATTCCTTTGCTTGTACCTTCTTCCAAATGCCATTCTCCTCAACCTCTACAACTGGTTGTTTTCCCTTGCTAGAACTTCCCTGAGCCAGATTTTCAGGCGTGTAGATTCTGCCAGATCGCGTCACACCCTGAGCGGCGTCAGCCTCGGCTACCTTTGCCTTTCCTGGAATATCACGTTCATAATTCCATGGTACTGCATGGGGATCATAAGCAACTGGAGTAGCTCGATATACAGTAAATGCGGATTTAGGAGCAGCCACCTCTACTTCAAACAGAACCTGTTTTTATGCCGGAGCAGATGTTTGTGACACCATCGTGACATCCCCTTCTTTCTTAATAACCCAAATAGAGCCTTCCAGATCCACTGCCTCTCCAACTTCTAACATGTTGACCTGATGATTTGGGAGCGGATTGTTGGTGACGTTTGGAGCTGGGTCTTTCAACTGAATAACCTTTGTATCAATTAACCTCTGAATTTTATCCTTCAATGAGCGGCATACTTCAGTAGTATGTGAACCTTTCATCCCTGAATGGTACGCACAGACTTTGTTAGGGTCATACCATTTGGCCTTAGTGTCTACAGGTAAAGCGAGAACGGGAGTGATGAGGCCAGCTACCCTCAATCTTTCATTCAACTGGGCAATTGGTTCAGCCAAAAGAATATACTGCTTGACCGGCCTTTTCTCAAAATTGGCTCGGGGTCTGTAATTTGTATTAGGTGGGGGAGATTGGAATTGAGAAGGTTGGGCGCTATAAACGGGGTGAGAGGGAATTTGGTATGAGTATGTAGGCATTTGATAAAGAGGGATAGGGTATGAAGATTGTTGGTATAGTGGAGGGTGGGTTGTAGGCGTTTGGGAAATGAGTGGTGTTTTGAAATCATGTGCCATCATCACAGTCCCCACTTCTTTTTTCTTTCAATTTTCAGAAATTCTGCCAGATTGTAGGGACTTACTGGTAGCCTATAGAGCCTCCAAATTGGTAATGCTACCGCTTTTGATGCCTTCCTCTAATCTTTCCCCGACCTGGATGATCTCGGCGAAACTCTTTTCTGTGATGAGCATCATCTTTTCATAGTACTGTGGTTCCTGGGCCCGAATAAAATAATCTTTCATTTGAGCCTCGTCCATTGGAGGTCGGGCTCTGGCCGCTTCAGCTCTCCATCTCAAGGCATATTCCCGAAACAATTCATTAGGTTTCTTCTTCAGGTTTTGAATGTGAAACCAATTTGGGGCGTTGTCCATGTTGAATCCAAATCTTTCTACAAAATCGGAGGCCATGTCTATCCATCTGGACCACTTTCTGGTATCCTGCTCAATGTACTAGGTTAAGTCCTCCCCGGTAAGGCTTCTCATGAACAGCTTCATTCGTATTTTCTCATCTCTTCCTACTCCCACCAGCTTATCACAGTACATTCTTACTGCGCTTTGGAGTCCCCGGTCCCATTGAATAACTCAAATTTGGGAGGTTTGTACCCCTTTGGTAATTCAACATTTGGGTGCATACATAGGTCTTCATAATTCAGACCCTTCACCCCTCTAATGCCCTCTATATGTTGCAGTATGTTGGTGACCTGCTCTAGCTTTTCGACCATGTTCTGTATTAACCGATCATTTTCTGAAGGCTCTGGCTCAAGCTGGTGCTGAACAAAAGGAGCAGTTTCCACGTATATGGGGTTTAGGTTATAATTTCCAGGAACGTGGGTGGGGACTATATTTGGAGTGGTTTGGGAGTTTTGTGGTGCTGAGAGGGTAGGATACTGTGGTGGAGGACATTAGCTAGTCCTTGGAAAAACGTAAGTATGCTGCAAGTCATTTTGTGGTTGTGGTACATTGGGTATGGTTTGGAGTTTTGCGGCGATATTGTCCTCGACCGTCAGGTCACGAGGACTGTTCAAAGTGAAGGACAACTTGGCCAAATTACGAACTTGCGCCAGTTCATCCTGTAAGTCAAGGATTCTTTGCTCCATTCGTAAGATTAGCTCATCACGGTCTCCACCAACACTTTCTGAGACTTCCTTACTCTTACTAGCACTATTGTCACCATTTTATCTTTTCTTTCACGATTTGGACTCGGAGGAGGAGGAGGAGGAGTCCCTTTCGATCTAGTATGATATCCCAGCATACAAAAATCAACCTTTGGGAAGGGAGTAAGAGTAAGACAAAATTAACAGAAACCAAGTTAGTAGTAAGATATTTATTCTAAAGATAAACACATTGATTGCGAAAAATAAACGTCCTAAATGCAAGGGGCCTCGTTGAGCCAGAGGTAGGCCTAAAACGACACATATATGATTCAGGACATTTTAATCCAAGCCAAGATTCAAATATTAGTCAGAGTTTAGAGTCAGATAATTAATGAAGTAAACCATTTATTAAATCAAATTTTGATCTACTATAATTCTTTGCGGAAATGAAAAAATAAGAAAGTAAAGCTAGGGGAAAGCGGGATGACAAGGGAAAATCTTAAATTCAGAAGCCTCCATTGTACTGGTTCAGAGATCTTGGATCAACTTGTGCCCACATTGCAGGAGTGATATCATAATGACGATTCAACAGCTTCCGTGCCCAGGTGGTCTCTTTTATATCTTCAAATCCATAAGGTTGTCCCAATTTGCTAAGCCGCACATCTTCAGCATCCTCCAAAAGCCATACATAGTATTCGGGTGCATAATAGGCCTGCTCGGTGCCCACGCTCACAGTCATCAGCCCTTCCCATTGTTGAAGCAATTCTTTGGCCCTAGGGATTTCATATTTTGAGCCAAACTCAAGCTCAGAACCTCCCATGTGGGCTCTTAGAGGTATGACTTGGGTTCGTCCGAACTGGCGGAGCACTCGAACCGGAGCGTAAGGCTGGAGGCCTTTCAACCCAATGAGATCGATGTAGTAGAGCTCGTTGCTTCTTATGACAGCTGTGCGGGCGGGTAACCATGAATATTTCCACTGAATCTGATATCCTGAACGGGCTTTCATAAAAGCAAACCAATCTTCGGTACCCACAGGAGAATTGAACCTGATCATCCTTTGAGAATGGGTGTCGATCTTGTTTCCCATTCCCGTCAAAATGTCTATCAAGTCGGGCCGTTTGTAAAAGTGCTCAACGGCCCATAGCTGCAGCAGAAGGTTACACCCTTCGAAGAACCTCTTTCCCCTAAAGCATTTGGACAGTGCCCTAAATACCTCAGCAAGGATCATGGGTACCAAGGTGGCCTCCATATTATCAATACCGCGCCATAAAGCTTGAACCACCGAACTAAGGCAAGTATCAATCTTACCATTTTCTCTTGGAAACACTAGAGTGCCTAGCAAGGCTATGGAAAAAGCATTCAGTCGCTTCTTTTCCCATTTTTCAGCAGAACAGGAGAACTCTTTCTGAAAAACCTTACTGCGACCAAAACGTTCATACAGGAAATCCAAAGAAATCCAGTCAAAGTCCAGACAAGCTAGTTTGAGATTGTTTTTCAATCCGAGATGATGCAAAAACTTTTTCCCAGATTGTTTGCGAGGCAAGATCAACCCTCTATTTTGGTACCGCAACTCAGTGAACCCTCCAATCTCTTCCACGGTTGGTGCTAACTCAAAATCGCTAAACTTGAAAATGACTCTTTCAGGGTCCCAGAATTGCAACAAAGCCTTGATCAAATACCGATCTAGAGCTACATAAATCAAAGAGGTCAGGAAACCCAAGGACCGACGAATCTCTTTACCATGTTCTTTCTTTATATATTCCCACCATTTCCTTAATTTGTTGGGAACACCCACAACCATCCTAGTGTTGGGAAATGCCGGTGTGCCTTCCATTCTACAGCCTGAAAGAGAAACAAAACAAACTTTTCTAAACTTCTTTCATATTAAACTGGCTTGGATTAATTTGTCATGATCACTTAGCACATAATATGATTATTTGTCTTTGGATTGATGGGAACCCTTTGACAATAAGGAGGCTGCTAATTTCGCGGGTTGACTCCTAGGGCCAAACCACCTATGGCTGATGCATGCATGACTTATATAAAGGGGTAGATACAACACTATCCTAAGTTTCTGAGATTTGGATAGACACGGACTCAAGGTTTTCCTATGCGAGGAGGCACGTGGTCACACGGTAGCAAAACTATCCGCTCACCCCACGTCTATGCCAACTCTCTAAAATGGGTATTTGAAAGAATTTTGGAGAAGTGCAAAGGCACAAGTCACGTGTATAGTGTGTGAAAGTGTGAAGTTCCCAAGTGGGAGAGATATGAGCGGAATAACAGTTATGAAAAGCAGTAACATGTAGCATATAAAAAAAAGGAAAGTAACATATTGAACAGTTAATGAAAACAGTAAAAAAAAGCAAGTAAACAAATGAATAAAGAATCACAAGTAATTTGACAAAAGAGCAAGCTAAACATAAAAAAATAAAAATAACGAAATTAATTAGGAAGAGAAAACATTTTTTTAAAAAAAATAAAATAAGGTAACACAAATTCCCACATAACATAAAATCCGTAATGGTCAGAACCTAAGTATCCCTAGCAGAGTCGCCATTCTGTCGCGCCCCATTTTTCTCGCGAAAAGATGGGCCATCCACATGACAACTCTTTTTTGGATGGAAAAGAGTGAAGAGTCACCACCTAACGAATTTAAGGCGCGTTAGGGCACTGTTCTAACTAATTAAATTAAATTTTATTTTAAGTCTACGCAACCAGAAATCGGGTAAGGGTTCAAGTTACCTCGAAAGGAAGGTGTTAAGCACCTTTCGAGGTCCACAAATGTGGGTCCCTGCCGGATTCGTTATTTATGTGGGAAATTATGTGATAAACAAAGATCGATATGGATTGATAAAACTACACCGCTATACAAATAAATTCTATTTTTTAAGAAGTCAATAAATTAAACCAGTTTATTCATTAATGAAACTAGGTGAGCAAGAATTAAGCATGTGGATATTTAAAAGCAAAATAAACACATAAGAAAATCAGATAAGCGAGAAGATAGAATTCGGAAAAAAAAAACTGATATAGGAAAAGAGATCTAATTAGTAGGTGGTTTACTAATACTACCCCAAACACGTAAGAGTATAAGAATTAAACTTAGGTTAATTTTAACCTATTCGGATCAGCGCCCGGCTTATTATCGAAGACAATTCCAAAGACATTGTCGTATTCTGCTCGGGACAATTTCCATCATATCCGTCTATCTACCCACCTAAGTTGGTTATTAAGATTATTTTACCTAAGTGCGTACTAAAAAAAATGAGAAAAATCTAACGTGTCTTAAGATGCTTACCCGTCCCAACTTAATGTCCAAGAGGCATTTGGACTTACTATTTGGATATGGGTCTAGACAAATAAAATATTAGATTTCCTAATTAGACACGATGTTCAACGTCAGGCAAAACAAAAAGGGACTTGATACATGTAGCACATAATGGTCTCAACTAGACCTCTTAACTATTTAAAGGAGAGACAATTACCAAAGTTCAAACAATTGACAGTTTTATATAATTAAACCTATAGGCAGAATTCTAGTGATTAAGCATGCAACAGGTGTCCATCTTTGATTAAGCTTAGAGACATGATTTCTAGTGATAAAGATATGCAGAAATTTCATTCATTAAAACCTATGACAGGATAATTGATTATTTGACATGCTGCAACTGTTTTTTAAGTCTATAGGCATGATTTATAATGATAAAACATTCAGAAAATTAACACTTTCCTTAAACATGGACATGATTTCTAATAATTGAAATAGAACTGACTGGTAAATATGAGCATGGTTTCTGATCATGTAAAATAAACAAACTTGAACCTGTAAGCATGGTAGCTATTTAAATTATATACCAAAACAGATTTTGACTCCTATAGGCATGGTGACTAGTTAAATACTAAAACAGATTTTAATTTAAACATGATTCTGATTTAATGTCAAAACGGACTTAAAATCCATGAGCCTGATTTCATGCCGGTACTGATTTTCAAAAAAAAAAGAACACGAAACATGATAACTAATTAATATCATGCTGAAACAGATAGCCAAATAACTTAATAGGCTGAAATAGGTTTTAACATGCTGAAACAGATTGTTTATGAGACACAATAATTAATTACACGGATGTTAAAACATGTTTAGATCCTATGGTCATGGTAACTAATTAGTTTACAGGCAGAAACAGATTTTGAATCACGACCAGTTGTTTTAACATGCTGAAACTTATTTAAACCTATAGGCATGGTATCTAGATATTAAAACAGATTTTAACTTGTGATATGGTAACTAATTATGCTAAAACAGATTATTTATTTATTATTATTATTTTTTTTATCCTATAGGCATGATAGCTAATTAAGTCATTTGCAGAAATTACAACTACTATGGGTAGTACAAGAGACATCAGTGAACGTACCATATTACAATAAGCATGCTGAAAATTAACAGCTAAGCCTAAGAACGCGACATCTAACAAATTAAACATGCTGAAGATTACCTATAGGCATGCTTTCTATATTTTTGAATAGATGAAACACGTAGCACGTAGTTTGCCCCTCCCCCGCAGCAGTCCCCTAAATTTCATTTATTATCGAAGTTTATACAATAATTATTACAGACCAAATGAATGAGCATAACATAATTAATAAAGTCTAAGTTCTAAATCTCCCAGTCCCGGGCAACTCTCCATTGTGCAAACCCATCTTCTAATAGAGTACCTGTCGGACATGTCAATGTAGGATTTGGAGGACCTTATTACAGCCCATAAGACCGCCCCTTGACATGTCAGAGTTCCTGAGGATCTCGAGGATCCTAGGCAGTGCTTATGTCAAGAGATGGGATGCGCTAAGGCCTCCATACCTCACAAAATTCCACATAACAAACCAAAGTAGAGTCAAATTTAATTCTATAAGCCAACAAAACTGCCAACATAAGACAACTAACTGGCTTGTGCTAACAGAAGTTTAATCCAAAAGAAATCAAACCAAACAGAAATATAAGTTCTAAGTTTACGTCCTATAATCATGCTTTTATAAACAACTCTCAGAACAATCATGGATAAACACAGATGATTACACATTCTAAACTAAAGGTAAACATGCATATGATTTGCAATATACAGAGGTAGAACACTAACCAGTTATCCACAAGTAACAAGAAAATATTCAAAGTCTTTGTACTTAGCACTCAATACCACTTTAGCAGCCAAGAAGAGAAGTTAAAAAAATGAGAGTGGTAGTGTCTCAGAGTCTAAGTATGTCAATTCTGGATGCTTAATAGAAAGGAGAAGAGTTCCTTATATATTAGAGGAGTATATCAGTTAAGGGATGTGGAGTGCTCAATCATAGGAATCAATTTAGTGCCAAATCATATCAAGGCTACCAAAAATAAGCAAGTAAGAAGCTGTAACAAGATTAAAGGAATTTCATTAAGTAAGGAAATATTCAATAAAGAAAAGAAATAGCATAGGAAGGCTATTACGGATCAATTTTAGGAAGGCAATCGTGGAGATCTTTCCTTAAAAAAGAGAGAAGCAAAAAATAAGCAAAAATAAGCAAGGAGCATAACAGATTAATATTTACCCAAATTAGTCAAGTGAGAATCTGTCTAGGTTAAGAGGAATCAGTTAATATGCCAAGTTTTCCTTTTATGAATAGGCAAATCAATTAGCATAACTCAATCAAAATTTACCAAAAATACTCAAGAGCACAAAGAGTTGAATACATGTTCATAATAATGGAGCTTGCAACTGTCACGAGTTACCATACAAGTCTATTACAAACAAAGGGGTTTGATTTTACTTGCTAAGCATGAATAGATCAGTAGCAGAATTATCAACACCTCAAAAATAATTATGAATCTGTTAAGGGTAAAACGAGGATAAGGAGCAAAAGCAAAGTGACCTCCAACTTAGACCATAAAACAACAATCAGTAACATACTCAGAAATCAGCTTCATTAACAGAGAATTCAAATTTTTAGGCTAGAGGAAGGTCCATGAGAAACTTGGGGGTTTTCACATATGATAGCTCAACGGTATAATCAACATGAAATCACAGAATTTAAGCATCAATTCATCAGACAAACTTTAATAACTTCACACTTAAAATCAGATAACCGCAAGCAAGAAAGAAAGAATGAGATTCAACCATGAGAATGATCAGACCCGGAATGGATTCGTAATATCAAACTTTAGCAGATATCAAAGATGCTCTAGCTTCGATGGCTTCTCGCGTAGACATCAAGATCAACGACGAGCTTTGCGCAACAGTCCATCCATCCGTTTCCTCTATCGTTTGTCGGAGATGACGAAATCTTCAATTTTTAGGATTTCGTTGTGAGATTTCACCAAAGCCATGGCGGTAGTATGACAACACAGTTCATCGCCGGAGAAAGGCGGCAGCGACATAGGGGTTTTGGACGGAGGGAATCTGTCGGTGTTTTTCGATGGAGATGTGGTGGCGGTCGGATTTCACCGGGTGGAGGAAGAGAGAGAGGGGAGAACACTGGGGTGAGGGTTTTGCCGGACCGCCGCGGCTAGCAGCTTGCTAGCGGCGGAGGTGGTGGCGACTGCTTGGGTTATATGGGTGGTTTCGCCGGTCGGTATTTGTGGCGGTGACGGGCGGAGAAGTGGAGCGGCGGCAGTGGTTGGAGGAGATGAAGAGAGGAGAGAGAGAGATGAGGGGTGGAGGCGGCTGGTGGGGGGTGAAGGAGAATAGGGTTAGGGTTGGGGGTGTTTTGTTTAAAAAGGAAAGAAGAAAAGGGGTTTGATCTCGGCCGTTGATCGTATTAGATCAACGACTGAGATTGAATTAGACTTGGGATTTAAAATTGGGCCAAATTAGCTCAATTTAGGCTAAAATTGAAATAAATTGGATAGGAAGGGGCTAGGATTTAAATATTTTGAGATTGGAAATTGAATTCGGATGGCTATTTAATAAATAAACTACTACGTATATAAAATTTAGTAGATAAAATAATAATTAACGATAATTATCAAAAGATAAATTATTTTTAAAAAGAATAAATTACGTATATATATTGTACATAAAATAAATGACATGTAATATCATATGAAATTTATGGAAAAATAGTAATAATATGAAATAAATTATATATTTAAAAAATTGTATACGAATTTAAAAGTATCACGATGACGATAAAAACGTGATTTACTTAGTAAATAAAAGCAATACGCGAGGAAAATTAAGCTTAGAAATAACAATAATTAGTATAATAACAGCCCGAGAGAGGTATAGAGAGGTCAAAATTGGGTGTCAACACTAAGTATTGCCTTTAAGGCAAGAGTTATACTTCTAAAGTCCCTAAGCTAAGTTTTGCTTCTATGTTAGGCATAGTGAGAGTAGTGTGAAGTGTTGCCAATGAGGCATAACTTGTTTTAATTAAATGTCACAAATTATAGGGAACATATTAAGTTATTATTGCATTGATGCCTATAATATAATGTGTTTATGCTGTTCAATACCAGCTTGCTTCTGCTGCTTTCAAAGATGCATTAATCTTGGATGTTGATTCTACTTACTCTCCACCGCCTGCTACAATGCCTGCTGCTGTCAAACATACTGAACATGAGCAGCCTGTAAGTGCTTTACAAATGAGTGTAGTTCTTGTTTTGGTTTGAGAAATATTTATATTTCATTTTCTATATTACTTTATGATTGCATTTTTTGCCAAGTTTAATCCTTTTTTACATTTTTCAGCATGATGACTAACCAAGTACTTATCTTCAACTTTCTCCATTGAAAAAAAAAACCTCCCCATTGAAAATAAACCTTCTCCATCGAAAAGAAAACCCTCTCCATCAAAAAAATAAACATACACTAGTGATAGTTATGTCCCTACATCTACATGTCCTTCGTCCGACAATGTGATTCCTTGTGGAGATGTTGGTTTAGAGTTGAATGTTGGTAATATTGCACCAGCTGAACAAGTTGGTGATGTACCAACTGAAGAAGATGGTGATGCAATGGTGCATGAACAATATGATGATGCCGAGGAATCTACAAAAGATGAGAAATCTGTAAGTGTAGCACACTTGGTCTAGTTATTCTTTTTTGCATCTTTCTTATTACTATCAAGTCATTCATGCAATCTGTTTTCAAACAAAATAAATTTTAAGATGATTGATGTGTTGGATCAATATTTATTCTTCTTTCTTAAAAAAAAAAATATATTTATTTATATCCATACATCTCTTAGGCAAGCATTATAGATTATTTCAAATATCAGACTCAATGAGTTAGCTGAAAATATTGCACATGGACAATGATCCTATTTTTTGGGTCTGTCAATTAAGGTTTTGCCTCACAGGCAATAGTTACAAAATATTTTAAACAACCAGACACAATGAGCCAGTGTAAAGTGTTGCCTATGGGGCATAAGATATGTTTTCTGAAGTTCATGAACTAAGTTTTGTCTCTAAGGCAATATTTATAGACTTATAAGTCATAACTTAGACACAATGACTCTAGTTTAAAGTCCCTAAGCTAAGTTTTATTTCTTTGTTAGACATAGTGAGAGTAGTGTGAAGTGTTGCCAATGAGGCATAAGTTATTTTAATTAAATATCACAAATTATAGGGAACACATTAAGTTATTATTGAACTGATGCCTATAATATAATGTGTTTATGTTGTTCAATAACAGCTTGTTTCTGTTGCTGTCAATGGAGACGATATTGATGCATTAATCTTGGATGTTGTTTCTGCTTACTCTGTACCCCTTGCTACAATTCATCCTGCTGTCAAACACACTCAACCTGAGCAGCCTGTAAGTGTTGCAGAATGAGTGTAGTTCTTATTTTGGTTTGAGGAATATTTATATTTTTTGTTTTCTTTATTATTTTATGGTTGCATCTTTTGCCAAGTTTAATCCCTTTTTACATTTTTCAGCATGATGACCAGCTAAGTACCATCTCCAACCCTCTCCATTGAAAAAAAATCCTCTCCATCGAAGAAAAAAATATACACTAGAAGAGCAAAGACTACCGCACCCATAACTGAACCATCTTTCATGGTAGTAGAAGTAAAAGACACCACTCCCGAAAAATTGATTAGAAAGAAATTTCCCGGACAATTAGCTAAATCTCCATATGTAGCCGATTTTGATTCGGGGTTATCCAGTACTTTTCATATGAACCATCCTTTCGTTAGCGATATTGATGCATTTGATGTCATGTCACCTTTGAGCTGTGCATTTTGGAAATTCGTCGAGGAAGGGCTGAATGGTTCAAAACGGTAGCTTTACTCACTTTTAGCTTTTAATGTTTTGATTCTTTTACTTACGTTAATATTCTTACTGTGTTCTTTTTTTCATGTTTTACAAGTGCAAAAACTCTGTATAAAGGGAACAAAAATGAGCTATCCAAATGCTTTCTTTTTGGCTCGTGTATTATGGAGACAAAGGATTGGTTCTGGTCGCTTGCAACTTGTAATCAACCTTTGGGTGATATGGTATGACCACATTCTATCATAATATATAATTCTGTGTATGTCCCATCACTTGAACACAAAATAATGCAATATTTGACTTGTCTTTATCCTAATATTCTTTTATTTTTTCCAATTGTTCTTTTTTTCTAAAGCTTATTTGGTTATTTATTACTCTACTCTATATATATATTTATCATTCTTGCTTTTTTTAAATACGAATTCAAACATCGATCAGTCTTGCCTTTAAGGCAAATATTGTACACAATCTAATAAATAAAAACACAATCTGGTAGTGTCAGTTCTTGCCTATGGGACATAACTTGTTGTTTGGATGTCCTTGGGCTAATCTTTCCTCTAAGGCAAGAATTATACAGCATATATTATATAAGACTTAATCTGGTAGCTTTAATTCTTGCCCATGGGTCCTAACTTGTTCGCTTTTATCCTTTGGCTAAGTTTTCCGTAGAGCATCTAATAAATAAAAAGATAATCTGGTAGCATCAATTCTTGCCCATGGGGCCTAAGTTGTTCTCTTAAGTTCTTTGGCCAAATTTTCCTTTTAATGCAAGAGTTGTAGATTATACATTAAATTAGACTTAATCTGGTAGCTTCAACTCTTGCCCATGGGTCCTAACTTGTTCTGTTTCTTCCTTTGGCTAAGCTTGCCTTTAAGGCAAGAGTTGTAGAGCATACAATAGATACAAAGACAATCTGGTGGCATCAACTCTTTCCCATGGGTCCTAACTTCTTCTCTAAAGTACCCTTGCCTTTAAGCCAAGAGTTGTAGAGCATCTAATAAATAAAAACACAATCTGGTAGCATCGACTCTTTCCCATGGGGCCTATCTTCTTGTCTAAAGTGAGGAAAGTTCAAGATTGAATAGGACAATTTAGTTTGTACTAGTACGTACCTCGACTAATTTACTCGATGATATGTGAGTTGCAAATGCGCAAAATATTAGGCTGCTTCCTTTGATGAAAATGATATTTATTTTAATAGTTAATTTTTTTTTGTCTCAGCACTTGGATGTTATCTTCTACTATTTGAGGAAGAAGGACAAATATGAACCTGGTCTAGTTAAGTTTACTACAACGGACTTTATTTTCGATAACAAACTTGTCGCTCTCTACAAGGACTTTGAGACAAATCAGAAAGATTTTTCTGTCATCCCCAAAAAATATCAACTCGAGGAGTATATTAGAGGCTTTATTTGCGATGCAAATGTAGCGTGGCACAAGTTTGTACTAGTACGTACCTCGACTAATTTACTCGATGATATGTGAGTTGCAAATGCGCAAAATATTAGGCTGCTTCCTTTGATGAAAATGATATTTATTTTAATAGTTAATTTTTTTTTGTCTCAGCACTTGGATGTTATCTTCTACTATTTGAGGAAGAAGGACAAATATGAACCTGGTCTAGTTAAGTTTACTACAACGGACTTTATTTTCGATAACAAACTTGTCGCTCTCTACAAGGACTTTGAGACAAATCAGAAAGATTTTTCTGTCATCCCCAAAAAATATCAACTCGAGGAGTATATTAGAGGCTTTATTTGCGATGCAAATGTAGCGTGGCACAAGTTTGTACTAGTACGTACCTCGACTAATTTACTCGATGATATGTGAGTTGCAAATGCGCAAAATATTAGGCTGCTTCCTTTGATGAAAATGATATTTATTTTAATAGTTAATTTTTTTTTGTCTCAGCACTTGGATGTTATCTTCTACTATTTGAGGAAGAAGGACAAATATGAACCTGGTCTAGTTAAGTTTACTACAACGGACTTTATTTTCGATAACAAACTTGTCGCTCTCTACAAGGACTTTGAGACAAATCAGAAAGATTTTTCTGTCATCCCCAAAAAATATCAACTCGAGGAGTATATTAGAGGCTTTATTTGCGATGCAAATGTAGCGTGGCACAAGGTTGACTACGTGTTATTTCCAATTTATGTTTCGAGGGGAGGTGCTGAAATGGGACACTGAATTTTGGGAATATTTACCTTCAATGACTGGTGCATTTATGTCTATGACTCCAATCGTGTAAATCGTCATCGTGAAAAAAAGTATTAAGAAGATGGTGTTGAATTACAAAACATTGATACCATACTTTTTGGAAAGGGCCAATTTCTATGTTGAGAAGGGCATTGACAAATCTGATTGTGGCGATTTGGAGATTGAATTAGTTGATGACCTGCCACAATAAGTCAATTGGTATATTTTTCTATATATTTTTTAAATCTTCATTTTGCTTCACTTTTTTTTACTGATTTCCATTCCAACTCATGTATAATATGCTTCTTCTCCTCTATTTTTTACAGTGATTGTGGAGCATTTGTTGCCGCCTTTGCTGAATACTTTGTTCATGGTAAGAAAATTCCAAAAGAACTTGACATTGGAGTAGTTCGCATGAGATATGGAGCTCTGTTATGGGATTATGGAAGGAAAAAACAAGAAGCTGGTGCAACAATCGAGACTACAGAAAAGGTTGGCAAATTCTTCGGGAAGAGGAAGAGGGGATGTGAGGAAATGTAGTTTAATTTTTTTAGTTTTAACGTAGAATCATTGCACCTATCAAGGCTTTTTGATTGACTTTATTGTATTGATGCGATAATGTAAAGTACAGACAGTTTTTGGAAACTGAATTAGCCATTTTTGATGCGATAATGTGAAGTACAATGATGTTACTAATCTGAGGGTATGTCTTCTTATAGTTGGTTTTTTTTTGTTTGAATTTTTAAAGCTTGTGAACTAAATTTTGCCTCTAAGGCAGCAGTTATAACGTACCTCATAACTTAAGATTCACTTAAAATGATGTAAAATGTTGCCTATGAGTCATCTAAAAAAACTCATGATTAATTGAATCATATCTATTAACAATCTTGTAGCATCAAGTTTTTCCCATG
>QJPP01001793.1:0-54461 GCA_003996215.1 Jaltomata sinuosa | reverse complement strand
ATACGGTCTTTACATTTACATATACCAGTTAGGAAAAGTAAACATTAAATCCGGCTAGGTATTTGTGTAAAAATTCCTTTTTATATCCCCTGATAATAATTTTAGTTTGAGGTTCACTTCTCCTTTCATCACTAAGAGGTTTGCAAGCTGCAAATCATGGACAGTGGAGAACCAATAGGATTGAAACATTTTAAGCCAATTAAACCACTGGATCGGATGATACTGGCAGGTACATTTTATTAAGAACATGGTTGTCCCACCGTAGAGTGGATCAAGTACGCTACAATCATCCAAAATATATTTTTGCTATCTTGATTAACTTGGGAAGTACATGTTAACTAACCAACATTTTTCTATGAAGGCAATGGATAAGAATATAATGCTTAACCAAAACAAGGTAGAGAGTTAAATTGCAGGATCATACATGTGGCTGAATTTTCTCCAACCTTTGTGAATTATATTTACAAAGCTATGTAGTTGTGTAAAGATTGTCTTTGTCTACACCCTTATGCATCTTTTTGAAGATAAGATTTTGAATTCTGGCTTCATAGATTTCTAAACAGTTTTTGATTCCTTCTTTCTTGAATTATTTTTTAGTTAACCGGGCGACAGATAGTGGCCCCTTGAATTTGCAAAATACCTACTCTTAATATTTGGTTTCTCCAATTGAATTTTTAAATTTAAGCATCTTATGTAATGACATATCTCTCTTCCTCAATTAGTTTATTACAGATGCTATATAAAAATCAATATTTAGATTTGATTGAAACTAAGCAAATCTTAACTTTGGTATATATGAAGCTTTGTTCCCATTCTAACATGTAAACTTACACTCTCTCTTGCTTCTATCTTCAATAAGAATCCTGTTATCTTTTCTGTAGGTGCATAGATCTTGTGCAGAATGAGAAATCCTAGATATGCTGGACCACCCTTTTATTCCAGCACTTTTTGCATCGTTTTAGGTTAGATACATGTAACTTGATGAGAGGGATCATAATATATAGTTTCCATATATCGAGAAAACAAAATGCAAGCGCATGTAGATTTGAATCCTCCAGAGCATTCAATGTGTGATTCCGCATCGTGAAAAAACTTAACCACCCTTGTTACTTCTAACATAATCTACTCTCTCACCTCCCTAATAAATGTGTACTATTTTGATATTACTTACAATTTTGTGAATTATTGAATTTTGTTGTCTTCCAGAACAAATTCCATATATGTCTAATAATTGATTACTAACCTGGAGGAGAGTTGTTCATGCTTCTAGACAGACAATCGACAAAGGTGTTGAAGGAAGATGTTGGAAGGTAAATTATTTGTATAACCGAATTTGGAAAATGAAATAGTCTGCAATTATACCTATCTGAGAAGCATTTGACAGAGTTAGCTGAGACTTGGATATCATATTATCATGGTCTCTTAAATATTTATTGAGATATTTTTTATTTTGCTTCTTCTTAGCCAATTTGCGTCCCTTAGTTCTTGTAGGAAATGAGGTTAAATATTTTTTATCAGACATCATACTAGACTAAGTATAATATTATAACTGATAACTCACACCAGAGTAAGACTGGATATTTGACTTTGTGATCATGAGAATTTTGTGCTATTCAGGAACCTTGTAATTCTCTCCATCTACAAACTAGGCAAGTACTTTTCAAAAATGAAAGCATTGTTAACCTTCTATATACAACTTTACATTTGTTTATTATGTAAGTGAAATCAATATATTAGAACTGAAAGAGTTTTTTTATGTCAATAAAATAATCATTTGTCATTTTTTCAATATTTTGCCGATCTCTTGAATGTGCGGATTGAGGTCATACTATTGGTTTAGCATGATGTCTACTGTATGTATCTTTAATATGCCCAAGTTTGATACAGTGGAAAACTTTGAGATAGTCCCACTTGAAACAACTCCAGCATATGCTGGAGGATGGTCCCTATATTTTCTATCTTTTTCTTTTTGTCTTGATGTCTTCTTCATTAATATTTGTTGGTTTTAATTTTAGTAGATGGACAATGTTACACTAGCTTAACTTGCTACACCACTATTCGGTGACATAAACTTTTTGTTTGTGCAGGTTCTATGTTGCTGATCTATGGTGGGCTTTATAACTTTTCCCAACGTAACATGATACTACTACTTTCACTGTGACATATGCCAGATAAGATGCTATCTATGGTATTTCAAACTCTATAATAGGAAGGGATGTGCTTCTATGATGCTAAATTTCAAATATATTTTACCAGGGTGTGTCGGATATAACCTTCCTTCACCAGTTGGTGCCTGAGGTTAGCTATCACTGAATTTTATGAATCATGACTAGTGTTGAGCATGCTTTTTTTTCTAACTTTTAATTTCATTTTTAATGTGTAGGGAAATACGGGTGATAAAATTTGAATGGTGGTCACAAGTCAACTCAATCTGTTGAAGTAAATGATAAAGAGTTTTTAAACTATTGTGATATATGTTTGAATACATTTGATTTTGTGCGGAATTCATCGCTAGAACAGATCTTTAAAATATTGCTTTCTAAGAATGTATGCTATAAGACATTTTTCTTTCGAAGTTAATTGTAAATCTACACATTTGAATTATTTATTGGGTAATTTGGTGCTTGAGATCATTTATATATATATATATATGTGTGTGTGTGTGTGTGTGTGTGTCTGTGTGTGTGTGTGTGTGTGATCAGTGAATATATGCAAATCAAAATTATTATTTTTCAATTAGAAATTGTGGCTATAAATTCTATACAACGCCGTGGCTATATGGATGTCAATTGTGCGGCTTATTAATTGTAATATATAAGAAAAGATTACACTTTATAAGTGTTGTTGTAGTGGAGACATAAAAGGCTACGCTTTTAAAGTGTGGTCAATAACAATGGAAAGGTCACACTTTAAAGTGTAGTTTTATCAAATAAAAGTATTGCTAATGAGATGCTACAAAGCTTGGCCTTTGTACCTCATTGGCCACGCTTTTTAAGCGTAGCTGCTATAGCAACACTTGAAAAGCATGGCCTAAAGTCAAGGGTTACACCTCTTTAGGCCACCCCCCAAAAAGTGTTGCCTAAAGTCAAAAAGTGTAGCCTTTGATCAAAGGCCACACTTTTTGCTAGTTTAGGCCACACTTTACAGGGGTGGCTAAAAGCCTAAAATGTTGTAGTGTGATCATGCCACATTCATGCCTTTATAACCTGGCAAGGTATATTGGGTCCTCTCGATGGGGCGTATACATCAGACTCCACGTTTAGCTCACGTGGTTTATGTCGGTTAATAAGCTCTCCCACAATATTAGATTCAGTAATGTACTTTAGGCCCACAGTTATATTTATTCTCAGTTTTCAGCACACTTTTAGTTACTCCTGCATTTCAGCTATTTTATGCATGATTATACATTTGGGCCTATGTACTATAGTTTAGTTCAGATTACAGTTTTTAGTATTTTTAGCATGTCCATATATTCAGTCAGCTTTGCATATCCCTCATGCTCAGTACATTCAATATACTGACGCATACTCTATGTTGCATCCTATTATGATGCAGGCTCAGGTTCTCAGGTTTAGCCACGTGATTAGCTCGTACTTGTGATACATCATCCTAGTCAGGGGTGAGTTCTCATTCTCCGAGGACACTTTAGTATTCTTTTTTATTTAGTCAGATGTTGTTAGTTTCAGCATTTTGGAGCTAAATGGGGACTTGTCCCAGCAGTTCATCAGTATTAGAGGCATTCAGACATAGAGGCAGTATTTAGTTGATTGGGTTGTATTATTTGAACTCAGCCATTTCTTTCAGATATATTCTTTTAGTTTTGCTCACTCCTTAGTTCTGCTTCTGTTTGTTTTGAATTATGTTCAGTATGCTTGTGATATGCCAGTTTCAGGATTAACTTGGGGTCACTTGTGACTCTGGGTCCCGTGTTACGTCTAGGGGATAGCCTCGGGGCATGACATCATCTAAATGTTTGGTTAGTTTGATTTGTTTTAAGCCAACATTTAGGGTTGTTTAGATTCGTGCTAATCCTTATCTTTCTTTCTGTGCATGAACTGCTCGAGTCTACTTGAGACTCCCATTCCATCCTTGCATTTCAATGGACCAAGCCCAATCTCTATCGAGTCAAGCCTCGAACCATGTAAATAGGCTGATATATGCTGATATACAAGGAAACAACAGGGGAAAACAACAAGTATACAAGGGTATATCTGATATGCATGGTATATAAGGAAAGTGGAAGTTAACAGACATGATTATACACTGATATACAGTGTGTATACCTGAAAAATGGGAAGAAAAAAGCAGTGATATACAACTGATATACCATGGAGAAAATGGGATAAATGTCCATACAAGTTGAAGTCCAAATCTGGACAGCTTCCAAGTGGGCCAAAAGGGGCCCAAATCTCAACTTTTCTCTTATTTTTCTTGTAATTTATCCATGTTAATTATTTGTAATTGATACTAACTTTAACTCTTTTATTTAATTAACTTAGTTAAGTCCTCTAAAGAATTGTTATTTTTTTGTTTGTGTTTTAGTTCGGTCACTTAATCAAATTAATGACTCTAAAATTAAAATTATTCTGATTTTATTTACTTGTTTTAAGTCTCTAAAAATGGAACTTTTATCACAAGTTTTCATTACTTTTTTCAAACATCTTACTTGGATTTAATACTTATTAAAGAATGAAGTTATCCTTATCGCCCATTTTCAAACAATATTCATTTTTCTCAAAACATATTTTCCTCAACTATTTCCAGACAATTTCAAACTTTATCTACTTGTTTTTAGATAAATGGCCTTATTATTTAGTCCCTTATTTTTACAACAAACTAAATATTTTCCTAAATTAGTCGAAATAAGAGTTAGTTTTAAATAGTCGGATAACCGTGTAACGAGCGGGTCCATCGTTATGGGTGAACCATTAGTGCTAATTATTAGAGTTAGAAAACTCCGAATTTGGGAGTTTAAAATTCTGGGCTAGGCTAGTCTCGGCCAGTTTTGGAGCGAGGTATGGTCTAGGACAATCCGGGTAAGGATTGGGTTAAATATCTTGATTTAAGCTAGTTTTCCTTTCATGTAAGAAGTAAAAGAGTCTGGGGGACTTCATAATCAAATTCGGGTAAGTAAAAATTTCAAAATCGAGGTCGGCATGAAGGGGTTGTTCTAGGACATCGGAAAAATAAGTGTGTTGTAAAATGGATAAATTTTGGAGACTTTATAACTTTCTGTCCCGTGTCAACCGCCATAGCGGTTGACACTCCGCCATAGCGACCTCCGTCGTAGCGGAGAAAATACTGCTACAACGAAAGGCAACATCAGTCTGCTTCTGCCATAGCGGACGACTCCGCTACGGCGGTACCGCTATAGCGGAGCGGACCGCTATAGCGGAGCGCGATGGGATTTAATGCAGAAACTTCTCCAAAATAGTTCAGTTTTTCTTCAACACATTTTGGGAGAAGAAGAGGGTGATTTGGGGCGATTTCTATCAGATTTTCACCATTTTTCATCCTAAAGGTAAGGATTCTACTCCCTAAGCTCCGTAATACCTTTCCTATGCTATATAATTGCTAGAGGTGGACATGGGAAAAGGTTTGGAATAACCTAGAATTGTAGAAACCGGGGGAAAGGGGGAATTCTAATGATTGTCTCGGGTACCACGCCTGGTATGGGAATACTAATGGTTGGCTCTAGTACCACACCTGGTACGAGAATACTAACAGTTGGCTCGGGTACCACGCCTGGTACGGGTTTATATTATTGCATTATTGCATTTTGATTGGGTTCTATGAGTGGACCAGGTTGTGTTTATGATTTCTGATTATGCATATGGTCCTTGAGAGGTCGGGTTATCTTTGTTTTGATTCATGAGTTTGGTCTTGGTGTAGATCGGGTTGCACGTTAATAATTAGGTGTTGTTTAGGGGGATCCCAGGGTGGGTCTGGGCTATGTAAAATGGCATACTAATTATTGATTGTGGATTGTTGATGGTTGATCATGGTTACGAAGTGGGTTACATGTGGGGACAAGATAGGAAGAGACTTATAGTCTAGGAATACTTGTTGTCTTGTTTACATGATTTTCTGTACTTTTACTTGACTTTCGTACTGCTCATATACTGTTTATTTGGAACTGGCTGATGATCCTACCAGTACACGGTTGTTGTGTACTGATACTGCACTTGCATTTCTTTTGTGAGTACAGAAAATCTTCCGGCTGTTGATGCACAACCTCACCTGTAGGCCTAACACTTCAAGATATCAAGGGTGAGTTGTTTGATCGAGTTGCCTTGGTTTCTTTCTTATTGGTTGTAGCCCACTTGTTTTGGGCTTAGACGATTGCTTATTTTGGGGTTGCATCCTCGTACTCTAGATTTTTGGTAGCATTTTGATACGATGACTTTCAAATTCTAGAGAGGGATTTTCCGCAGGTTATTTATAAAGTTTTAGACTATTTTGAATTGCTAGTTTATTTCTTGCATTCTGGTTTTGAGCTGTTATAACGGTTAAGTTCTGGGTAGTGATGGTTTGTTTGCTTGGGGGGTTAGGTGAGTGCCACTCATGGCAGTCTGGGTCATGATAAAGATGGTATCAGATCCAGGTTTCATTGATCTCGTCGTACCAAACCAAGTCTAGTAGAGTCTTGCGGAATGGTGCAGAGACGTCCGTACTTTTCTTCGAGAGGCTATGGGGCTTTAGAAAAAAGTATCTCTTCTTTTTACCTTCATGCTATAACTTTATTCCAATTGGTATCTGGTGATACAAATTGGTATCTAACTTCATTAACTCTTCTGTCCGCAGATGGTTACCACAAGAAATGGCAGAGTTAGAGCAGCGGCCCTAGTGGCGGGCCCGACTGTCAGTGGTAGAGGCAGAAGTAGGGGGAGAGGTCGAGGTAGAGCCATACCTTCCAGGGGTAGAGATCCAGCTGGTGCAAGAGCGCGAGAAGCAACCCCTCCCCTACCTTAGGAGCATGTTGTCGAAGATGTGAAAGTTGTTGTAGAGGATGATGGGGCACACGCGGAGGCAACACTGGCTGGAGGTGTAGGCCTTCTCTCTATAATGTCTGAAGCATTTCAGCAGGCTTGGAACTTCTTGAGTTGTTTGGTTGGTGTCGGATCCACCCCCACGAGTGTTGCAAATCAGGCTCTGGGTACTTAGCCAACAGTTACTACGGCTCTTAGGATGGATGCAGCTTCAGGCACCGGTGATTTCTTCAGGCCAATGCTAGGCCCGATAATGACAGGGAATGAACATGATATGCTGACCAAGTTTTTCAAGCTAAAACCTCCTACGTTTCAAGGTACTGATAGGGAGGATGCTTATGAGTTCATACTGTATTGATACGAGAGGATGCACAAGCTGGGCATGTGAAACACCATGGGGTTGAGTTCGTCATATTTCAACTGCAGGGCGATGCCAAGTAATGGTGGAGATCTCATGTGGAATGTCGGTCATCTATTTTGCCCTCACTGACTTGGGAATAATTTCACGCTCTCTTCTTAGAGAAGTATGTACCCTGTACTCTGAGAGACAGGAAAAAGGATTAGTTCTTGAATTTGTAATAGGGTAGCATGTTGATCTCTGCTTATGAGGCTAAGTTTCACTCTTTGTCTCATTTTTCTACACAGTTGTTGGGTTTCGAGGAGGAGCAGGTTCGATTGTTTGTGAAGGGTTTGAATACTAAGCCTTAGGTATTGACTGTGCACATGACTTCATTAGGGAAATGTTAAATGAAGTGACGGATTATGTCAAGAAACTTGAAGGGGTCAAGTAAGTGGGGCAGGCTAAAGTGTTAGCCAAGAAGTCCCGAAATAAGGGAAACTACAGTGGTTCATACTCCAGAGGCCATAATCAGCAGGTATACTCAATCCATCCTATTCATTCAGCTCTGCCAGCTCTACAGGTGGTTTTCCAGGAGCTAATCAGCATGTTTCAGCTTCTGAGGCCAGGGAGCTTCTTACACAACTGCCAGCAGGCCTACACTTGATTGTGGTTGCTTCCATTGTGGTGATCTGGGCCACTTTAAAAGGGAGTGCCCTCACAGGCAGACTGGAAATTAGGTTCAGTAGAAGTCTAAGGCTCTGGTCCCGGCAGGTAGAGGTGGTCATGCTAGAGGTCTTCCACAAGGTGGGCGAAGTAACTATCAGGGAGGTCGAAGAGGCAGAGGGAATGGAGGCACGAGCAGTGGAGTGGCGCAGCCGGCCAAGGAAGTTGCCCGGATTGATGACCGGGCTCACTGTTATGCATTTCCAAGGAAGTCTGAGGCGGAAGCATCAGACGCAGTGTCACAGGTACTATTCTTATTTGTGATAGGATGGCCTTGATACTTTTTGACCCAGTAAGCCTCTGGAAGCTATCTTCACACTGATCCGACCACTGAAATGGGACATCCTTCCTAGTCAGCATAGTCAAGGCTGCTTCTATGGAAGAAAATCCCTCAACGAACCGTCTGTAGTAACCTGCTAACCCAATAAAGATGCGGACCTCAGTAGAAGTAGTAAGTCTAGGCCAATCACAAACTGCAGAAATCTTTCCTGGGTCAACCCTAATCCCATCCTTAGACACCACGTGCCCTAGGAATGCAACTGACTCAAGCCAAAACTCACACTTTGAGAACTTGGCATAAAGCCGATGATCTCTCAAAGACTGGAGTATAACCCTCAAGTGCTGCTCATGCTCATCTCTACTACGCGAGTATACCAAGATGTCGTCTATAAAAACTATCACAAATGAGTCCAAATACAGGACAAGAACCCTGTGCATCAAGTTCATAAAGGCTGCGGGAGCATTAGTCAACCCAAAAGACATCACCAGGAACTCATAATGGCCATAACGTGTCCTGAATGCTGTCTTAGGGATGTCCTCCGCCCTAATCCTCAACTGATGGTAGCCAGACCTCAAATCAATCTTTGAAAACACGACGTAACCCTGAAGCTGGTCAAACAAATCATCAATCTTTGACATCGGATACCTATTATTCATTGTCACCCTATTCAGCTGTCGATAATCAATACACATGCGCATCGACCCTTCCTTATTATTCACGAAGATAACAGGAGCACCCCAAGGTGACACACTAGGTCTAATAAACCCCTTAGCTAACAGATCCTGGAGCTGCTCCTTAAGCTCTCTCAACTCAGCAGGAGCCATACGGTAAGGAGAAAGAGAAATGGGCCTAGTGCCCAGCTCTAACTCAATAGCAAAATCAATATCTCTCTCAGGTGGAAGGCTGGCAGGTCGGTAGGAAACACATCGAGGAAGTCTCTAACCACAGGAACAGACTCAGGAGAAGTAGGGTCAGCACTAACATCTCAAACATATGCTAGATAAGCTAAACACCCACGGGAAATCAACTTCCTAGCTCAAAGACAAGAGATGATCCCAGATGGTGCATGGTGATAACGCCCAAACTACACCTCAATTTAAGAAGTGTAAGCGGTCGTCGTCAAATATAGAACCCAATAGAGGTTGGGGTCGATCAACAGGGAATAAGGTGAACGTTAAGTCTTTAGTGAATTAGATGACTAATGGTCGCTAGTTTCCGGTAAATGGGGGGGTTTGTGAAATCAATATTTGAACAAGCAACTAATAACGTACGAGTTTTAATCAATATGAGAGAAAACTAGGGAAGTGTTCACCATGGCGTTGTAACAATGTCGATTCAAGCTTAACCGGGTTCTTTCTTATATGCGTGTCACGATGTGATTGAATTAATGGTATCATCTAAACGTTTCTCAACCAAATAGATGAATTTTCTTTTCAATTCTCTCGAACTTGAAAAGGTAAGCTTTTATATTTCAATCATAAACATCAAGTAGATTAATCTAGTTACAGCATTAATCATAAGACGAGAGTTGGTAGTCTCGAATCCTCGTAGTTAATCAAATTTCCCGGTTTTAATTTCTTTACTCAAGAAAATTAAACCTATTCATGTTCTAATGTTTGCAACCACTAGAAAACGTGAAGAATGAATGATTAACAACGTGACAATCATAAATATTGAACCCGACGCTACCCGGAATCTATATCGCTACTTTAGCCATGGCTCCCACAACCCTAGTTGTGGGAAGTTAGTTAATCATGCTTTTATGGAAAGAGAAGAAGATCATATTCATAATAAAGAAAAGAGATTCTTACAATAATGAAAACAAGCTTCAATTATCCAAGAACAAGAAAACAAGATCCCAAGAACAATCAAGAACACGATTCAAGAAGAAGAAAAACGTGTATTGAGTGTTTACTTTTCTCAAAAGTCGCTCAAAACTCTCCTAAAATTATTTGGTAATGAATGGCAAAGGAATTATTAATCGAATGTATAAAATAAACCTAACATAGGGTATTTATAGGAGTCCAGGAAATAAACCCAAAAACGTTCAGAATCCGCATCGCGTACTGCCTCAAGTTAATGGTTTGGGGTGACGGACCATCACAAGCTTGACGGACCGTCACGGTGGCCGTCACCACTAGGCAGTGGTGCTGCCTCAAGTTGATGGTTTGGGGTGACGGACCGTCACCTTGGTGACTGGCCGTCACTCTGGCCGTCACTCTCATCCAGAACGTCGTTTTGCTCGTATTTCCTTCTGTTTCTATGTTTGTCTCTCTTTCCTGAAAACATAACATAAAACATCAAAAATGACGATGGTTGCTTGAAAACTTACGATTGTTCTTAGTTTAGAGGCATCGAAAGTGTCGTAGAATAGCGGCACATCAACACCCTCAACTTAAAACGTTCGCTTGTCCTCAAGCAACATGACACAAAAACAATAATACGACTCAACTAAGAAAACAAACTCGTGTCTCTAGCAACTCATGGTCATTCAATGGTTATTCAATTTTAAATCAGGCTCCCCAGTAGCACACAAATGTATGAAACGTTAACTAACAAGGATCTAAGCATGTCATTCCGATATGATAGAATATTATGCATACACACGCACAGCTATCCTACCTGTCAATAGACAATACAGAAATCTTGGTGCCCTCACCACAAAGAAGTCCCATACACAAGATTTGAGACTAGGTAAGGCGTTCACACTCACAAACGATTTCAAACAATGCACATGTGATGCCATAGGCTTGCCCTTACTATTCTACTTCAGTTTTTCAGAAAGCCGCTCAGGATCACTACAAGACTTGTTTAGGCTTGTAATGAGGCTTCGGGTGCAGGTAGGATACGTTTGGGGAATAGTGACTAAACCCTCCTTGGAATCACCGACCTACTATTTCCACATAACTTTACTTTGTCCATCCTTATTCACCTCTTTCTTCCCTTCTTTCTAGCTACAGGTGCGGCCTCTTTATTCTGATACTTCTTTTTATTTCTTTT
Organism: Jaltomata sinuosa; assembly: GCA_003996215.1. Lineage (NCBI taxonomy): Eukaryota > Viridiplantae > Streptophyta > Magnoliopsida > Solanales > Solanaceae > Jaltomata > Jaltomata sinuosa. The sequence continues at coordinate 43,129 of QJPP01001793.1, read as the reverse complement.
TCATTCTTTTTCATCTTTTTTTTTCCATTTCTTTTTCATCTTTTCTTAGACACACACCGGGAATTTTCATTCTATCCACAACCAATCTTATCCATCCTATTTTTCTTCTCATTTACCTCTATAGTAGCCACCCTCAACTTAGGCTGATTGCCTTAGTTGAGGTGCACGATGTCCAAGGAAGGACCAGGGCCAAAACAGGGATTCAAAGTTAAACAGGAACGGTGACGGGTTATTAAAAGAACATGGTCAATTATGGCTCAAACAGGGATCAAAGGGATTATTTACATTTGGACGGTCTTATCGGCTAAGTGGACTGCACACAAAAAGGGCCTGTGATCCTTTCCTAAGCAACCAACTTCAAACTCAACAAAATAGACCGGGCACGTTCTAGATGCATGCACAGAGGAAGAATTTATAACAATATGCTCACACACACTTGGCACCAAGAAACCATACCACTACCAACTATCAAAACAACAGCTCGGCTTAAGCATACTTATTCCAGTCATAACCATACAATGACATTCAAGGATCCAGACAGTCAATCATTTCAAACATAAGTATAAAATCAACTTTTTCAGAGGGGGCTCCTTTTAGTGCATTTTTCAAAAAAACGTCATGCTTGCTATAGACACTAGAAAACAACTAAAATTTAAATGACAACCTAAACAAGCCGGTTCTACTAGATAGTACACCGGAGGGAAAAGAAACACGGCAACAAAAACCGTCGGTGGTGAAAGACTCACAGGTAACCCAACGCCCTCAACTTAGACTCATGCATTGTCCCCAATGCATACATGTGAAAACTAAAACTGTGAGAGAGAGGAATACTTGTGAAGCCCATAGGACTCAGCGTCTGGCATGATGTTGGAGACCTCCAGGGTCTCCAAAGCAGGCGAAATCAATGGAATAGGTGCCAACTACCCCATCCCATTGAGCTCCAACTTCCTCTTTTATTGGCTCCGCAGCTAGTCGCGGCAACTTCTTTGCTCTTTCTTTGCTGGATTTCTTGCGGTGTTTTCTCTTCCTTGGTTTGTTTTCACTGCCTTCCTCAACATGTTTCCCTTCTTGCGGTCGCAACCTCATTCTTGTAACATCTAGGGTTTCGACAGGACCCTTCTCCTCAATATGCAACTCCGCAGGGGCTTCATCAACCACATCTATAACCGCAACCACTCTCATGTCTCTTGGTTGCTTCATCAACTTACACACATCAAACTTGACCAATTCATTGTTTAATCTGAATGTCTGTTCGTCTCTTTCCATGTCGACCAACACTCTTGCAGTAGCTAACAATGGTCGTCCCAAGATTATGGGAACTTCAAAATCCACTTCGCAATCCAAGATCACAAAGTCAGCTGGGAATATAAGTTTACCGACCTTTACCAGCACATCAGACAATATTCCCACCGGTCGCTTCACTGAACGGTCAGCCATTAGCACCCTCATGGTAGTTGGTTTGGGCGCTCCCAAACCCAATTGTTTATAAACTGCTAGCGGCATCAAGTTGATGCTAGCACCAAGATCACATAAGGCTTTTTCGAAGTTGAGTTTCCCAATAGTACAGGGAACAGTAAAAGCACCTGGATCTTCCTTCTTATCCACTAACAATCTTGAGGAAATAGCACTGCAGTGGTGGAGGTTATCTTCTGGTTCAGTGCTCACTGACCTCTTCTTGGTAATCAAGTCCTTCATGAACTTGGCATATCCGGGCATTTGTTCAAGCGCTTCCACCAGTGGGATGTTTATTGATATCAGCTTGAGCATGGTCATGAAATTCAGGAACTTGCCATCCTCCACTTTCTTCTTCAAGCATTGTGGGAAAGGAGGTGGTGGCCGAGGCATCATAGTCGGAATCTTTTCAACTTTCTTGCTTTTATCCGCGGGTCTTTGAGTAGCATCCTCTACCGCCTTGTTGTCCGCAATATCACCATTCTGAGTCTGAATTACTGGATGCAGTTTCGGTAATATTTTACCGCTTCTTGTAGTGATCGCCATACAGCTCGCATCATTCCTTGGGTTTTGAATGGTGTCACTCGGCAAGGTACCTGTCTTTTTTTGATTTAGAGATGCCGAGATTTGACCCACTTGCTGTTCCAATTGCTTGATCGAGGTGGAATGTGAATCCACTACCTGACTCATTGTCGATAATTCAGTCCTCATCTCCTTTACCGTGGATTTGGTAGATTCCACCTTCAGCAGCATCTTAGCCATCATGCTCTCTAGTTTGGATGACCCTAACTTGGTGTTAGCTCTTTCCCGGTTACTAGGTGGTACATACAACCCACCTCTATCAGCGTTATTCTTCCAGTTCCCCTGTTCACGATCTCTGTAGCCAGCTTTTTCATAGTAGTTGTCCTTCTGATAGTTCCGACCTTGGTTTTCGTGCCCGTTGGCCTGGAAACCACCCAAATAATTTGCCCCTTCATCAGATTCGAACTCTGCTGCTCTACCTTAGGACCCCACAGCTTTTACTTTCTCAATACCTCCTGACAACAAATGCTTTGTCAGTAGATCCATTTGCGTCTTCAGATGAGCCATATCTTGGTCCCGCTCTTCCTCCTTCCTGCGCTGCTCTGCTGACATACCAATTGCGTAACTGCTAGCTGCTACCTCTGTATCATGTGTATGCCAGACCCTATTGGTTTTGGTGAGCCTGTCCAAAATAGTTGTGGCATCGGCAAAAGTAAGACCCATAAATGCTCCACCTGCTGCATTATCCAATGTCGGCTTGGTAGCCGAATTCAGTGCCCTGTAGAACGTCTACATCAAAAACTCTTCGGTCAACTGATGGTTTGGGCATTGTGCCAGTTTTTTCTTGAATCATAACCAGGTCTCATGTAACGCCTCATGAGGTTGTTGTCTGAAATTGCTAATTTCATCCCTCAACTGTATCATCCTAGAGGGAGGAAAGAACCTTTCTAGGAAAGCTCCTTTCAACTCTCCCCAAGTTGTGATAGAGTCGGGGGTTAGCTCTGTCAATCATAATGCTGCCTCATCACATAGAGACAATGGAAACAACCTGAGTCTAATCGAGGTCTGACTTACTCCAGGCAGTTCGAATGACTTGCAGATACCCACAAAATTCATAAAGTGCCAGTTTGCATCGTCACCAGCAACACCACGGAACACTCCTCTCAAATTCAAGAGCTGGATCATTGTGCTAGTAATGTTGAACTTGGCCCCGGGTGCTAGCGAAGGAAGGACAATGGCACCGTCACACCAACTCCATCCAAGTCGATATCCTCATCATTCAACTCAATGTCGACCTCAAGACCACCAGCATTTACACGTTGTTGGGCTTGCTGAGCTGCAGCGAGTCTCGCTGCCTCTTGTTGTTATTCATTCATATTTCGCCTTATCGTTCTTGCCAGCTCGGGGTCGTAGGGTAATATTGGTTCACCCGAGCCTCGGGTACTTGGCATGCACAACTATGTACCATTTAACAAACAAAAACAACAAATAAAAATAAAAGCAGGAAATATGACTAAGAGTCAAATAAACACACCAGACTTAATAAACAATCGTATTCCCCGGCAACGGCACCAAAATTTGATAACGCCCAAACTACACCTCAATTTAAGAAGCGTAAGCGGTCGTCGTCAAATATAGAACCCAACAGAGGTTGGAGTCGATCCCACAGGGAATAAGGTGAACGTTAAGTCTTTAGTGAATTAGATGACTAATGGTCGATAGTTTCCGGTAAATGGGGGGGTTTGTGAAATCAATATTTGAACAAGCAACTAATAACGTACGAGTTTTAATCAATATGAGAGAAAACTAGGGAAGTGTTCACCATGGCGTTGTAACAATATCGATTCAAGCTTAACCGGGTTCTTTCTTATATGCGTGTCACAGTGTGATTGAATTAATGGTATCATCTAAGCGTTTCTCAACCAAATAGACGAACTTTCTTTTCAATTCTCTCAAACTTGAAAAGGTGAGCTTTTATATTTCAATCCTAAACATCAAGTAGATTAATATAGTTACAGCATTAATCATAAGACGAGAGTTGGTAGTCTCGAATCCTCGTAGTTAATCAAATTTCCCGGTTTTAATTTCTTTACTCAAGAAAATTAAACCTAGGCATGTTCTAATGTTTGCAACCACTAGAAAATGTGAAGAATGAATGATTAACAACGTGACAATCATAAATATTGAACCCGACGCTACCCGGAATCTATATCGCTACTTTAGCCATGGCTCCCACAACCCTAGTTGTAGAAAGTTAGTTAATCATGCTTTTATGGAAAGAGAAGAAGATCATATTCATAATAAAGAAAAGAGATTCTTACAATATAATGAAAACAAGCTTCAATTATCCAAGAACAAGAAAACAAGATCCCAAGAACAATCAAGAACACGATTCAAGAAGAAGAAAAACGTGTATTGAGTGTTTACTTTTCTCAAAAGTCGCTCAAAACTCTCCTAAAATTATTTGGTAATGAATTGTAAAGGAATTATTAATAAAATGTACAAAATAAACCTAACATAGGGTATTTATAGGAGTCCAGGAAATAAACCCAAAAACATTCAAAATCCGCATCGCATACTGCCTCAAGTTGACGGTTTAGGGTGACGGACCGTCACGGTGGCCGTCACCACTAGGCAGTGGTGCTGCCTCAAGTTGACGGTTTGGGGTGACGGACCATCACCTTGGTGACTGGCCGTCACTCTGGCCGTCACTCTTATCCAGAACGTCGTTTTGCTCGTATTTCCTTCTGTTTCTATGTTTGTCTCTCTTTCCTGAAAACATAACATAAAACATCAAAAACGACGACGGTTGCTTGAAAACTTACGATTGTTCTTAGTTTAGAAGCGTCGAAAGTGCCGTAGAATGGCGGCACAGCACATGGCTAACAGAACCCTGCCACACAACCAGGGATACACCGGGCACGGCTATGGTAATGGTTTTGGCATAACAATACAAAACCACACGGTGAGGGGATAACCAGTCCAGTATCACATCAAAATCTAGCATATCAAGAATCGTCAAATCACCCCAAGTCTCTGAATCACCAATAGATAGCATACAAGATCTCACAATCCGATCCACTACTAAAGAATCTCCTACTGGGGTCGAAACAGAAACAGGAACAGATAATGGCTCACTAGCCAACCCCAAACAAGTTACAAAGTAGGCAAATACATATGAACAAGTGGATCCAGGATCAAATAAAGCCATAGTAGACTGATGGCACACAGAAATCGTACCTGTAATCACAGCATCTGAGGCCTCTGCCTCTGATCTCCTAGGGACCGCGTAAAACTGACGACGACCTCCACCTGCCTAACCGCCATCCCTACCACCTGCTCTGCCACGTGGAGCACCACCTCTACCCTGACGACCACCCCCTCTAGCCAGAGTCTGAACTGCTCGTAAAGGCTCGGCCAACTGAACTATACCTTATTGAGGGAAATCTTTAGCAAAATGACCCATCGCACCACAAGTAAAACAAGCCCTTGATGGCCTACTCAGTCGAGATGAACCAGCAAATCCCGTATGACCACCGACCTGATGCCCCAGAAACTGTACCCCTCAAAGACTGGCTGCCATAGCCCTGATGGCTGCTCTGACCCTGCTCGAACTGGGTACTACTGAAAGTATGAAGAGAAGCCTGAACTGGTCGGCTGGACTGACCGTGGTACTGTTGTGGCTGATAACTCCGGCTCTACTGGCCAGGACCTCTACCACCATATCTGGAACCACTGTAGACACCCTGATGCTGAGGCCTCTTATCTCTAGACCCCTGATCATGTCTCTGTAGGTCCTCCACAGTGCGGGCATAGTCTACGATAGCCTGAAATGACCAACCACTGGCGACCAATATCTCAGTTGGCTGCCTGATCTCTGGCCTCAAACCCCATACAAATATGCGGATCCTATCTGCCTCTGTAGGAATGATCATAGGTCCGAACGGTGCTAGCTGATGAAAACGAGTCTCATACTCTGAGACAGTCGTAGACCCCTGCACAAGGTGAGTAAACTGCTCCCTGCAACGCTCCCAATCACTCTGGGGTAGGAACTTGGCCATAAAGGCCTCATAAAACTCAGACCAGGTCAAAGGAGGTGACGACGGTGGTCTACAAGCAACCTAAACCCTCCACCATAACTTCGCTGGGCCCTCCAACTGATAGGTAGTATAACCAGCCCCGTGAGTCTCCAACAAACCCAAATGATGCAATATCTCCTCACAGGTAGTGATAAAGTCATGTGGATCCTGTCCAGAAGTACCAGCAAACCTCAGAGGTGCTAACCTCAAAAACCTACCCAACGCCTTATGCTCTATCTCTGTCATAACTGGGCGAGGAGCAAGAGGCTGTGCAACAGAGGGAACCGAATGACCTCCGCACGGGGAGCCATAGTAGCAGGCTGCGGTCCTGAGCTCTGTGCACCCAGGGCTGCCCCCTGAGCAGATGTCTGCGCTACCTCAGAAGGTCGCTCTCCAATCACACCCAAAAGCTCTAATAGTAATCCCCGAATATCTGGAGACTGAGCTGCGGCTGGAGCTGGCACAGAAGTGGGCACTGGAGCTGGTACTGGAGCTGGTGCTGGAGCTGGTGGTACCTGGGCTTCCCCCTGATCCACATGTCGCTCGGGCTCTATCTCCACTCTAGCAGCCCTAGCAGGTGCCACTGCTCGAGGGCGTCCTCGACCCTTAGCTGGAGTGGGAGGCTCATCTCCTCGTGACGCCGATGATCTTGTACGAATCATCTGCGGAAGAATGAAGTAGAACAAATGAGATTCCCAGAAATTTCAAGGGTTGTATGCACGACACAGAGGCAATGAAAGAGTCAAATTTCCTAAAATGCCATTGTAGCCTCCCAAAGATTGAGTACGGACGTCTCCGCCCCGATCCGCAGGACTCTACTAGACATTGGCTCCTATACCGATGACACCGGTGAACCTAAGGATCTGATACCAAGTTGTCACGACCCAATTTCTCGGTCATGATGGCACCTACAACCCCCGGTAGGTGAACCAATCCCCGTAACCTAGAACAGTTAGTAATGGGCTACTATCTAACAAATAAGAGAACAAGACAAAGAGAACAGATAAAAGGACTATAAATGTATACATATGCGGAAACTAAACCAAACCCCAAGGCCTGGTATCATAGTATAGAGCCCAAACTACATACATGGAGTGCAAATAATCCAAAACAATATATACAGATGTCTCTGAATGGTAATAGAGTACATGAAGCAAAAGATAAACTAAAGCTAAGCTCCAATCGCCAAGAGCTCACCCTCAGTCTGAAGTAGTCCCCAACAGATCTCCAAGCACGAATCACAGCGATCTAACGGTGATGGCCCACGCTAGGATCTGCACCCAATGATACAGGGGGTAGGGGTGAGCACCAAATGTGAAGCATAAGGTACCCAGTAGGTATCATAGGCCGACTGGGCATATATAAGATAAAAGTGTAGTAACAGACAGAATAGAAGCAAGCAGTCACAGAAATCAACGAAAGGTACACAGGAACTAGCCCAGAGGGAAATCAACAGAACCACATGTGAGGTCAGTAAGCAGAATATACACACCATAGGCATAGGTGAAAGTAAGGAGTAACGCACCTGGTGTCCTTGCAATAACAATGTATACATAATAATTTTACGAAATGGACGGTATACCGGTAACCTCAAGTGTAAGAAGAAGAGAGAAAGAGTAATGATAGGCATGCTCAGAGACATGAATCAAACTCAACTAATCATATCAATCTCAAATACAGAAACTAACAGTCTAGCAGTAACCAATCTCATACTTATCCATAATAGAGAACAATTCTGTAAGTAAATAGCAAAAGTCTACCTACAGTCCCCCGGCCGCCCATACAACCGAGGAACACAACCAAGTGAAAACAAACCCTCCGGCATCCCATACTACCGGAGTGTACAATCAACAAACAACAAACAAGGGTGGAGCCTCAAACAATGAATGATATGATGCATGAAGATCTCAAGTGAAATGGTATCTCTGTATGTACCTCCTTCGGTGCCGATCCGGCCTAGCAGGTAGGTTCCATGGAAGGACATTGCCCATATACCTCTACTCCATCGTATACCCCTCCTCCGACACACGCAGCCCGTAGCCCCTGGCCCGAATGGCAAGGTCCATGGAGGTCCCAAACTCCATACTAAAACTCAGTATCAAATCATGTCATCCAGAAGCAAGTCCGGTATCAAGATAGAGACCCAGTCTCGAATATGCATGCCCAGACCCTGTCCAGGACTAAAGTAGTAGGAAAATATCTCAAAAAAAAAACCCCTCCAAGGGTTCCCGGGCATAACCGGGTCTAAACAGTAAAAAGTCATCTCAGGTGCTCGGTCCGACCGAGGCTAAAATCATCTCACGTAGCAAGAAAACTCAACTAGCACCCCGGCCCTGCCGAGTCTAGCGTGAATCGTAAAACTGGTGATTTAAAACATGATTTTACTTCCTTTTATCCAGGAAATTCACAACTTAAATCAAACCATTTCCAAATCATTTCTATCAAAAACACGCCCCCGGGGCCATGCAAGGTTTAGAAAATAGTGCCAGTAGGCCCGAAGCCAAAACCATAGTAAAACATGGATAAAACCTCTTTATATGCATGTAAATGGTATGATCACACACAATAGCTGCCCAGCAGCTCGCAATCAACCTATCAACCCTGCACAGGCCCATAGCTACTCAGTAAGCATAACCAGCCTAGAAGGATAATTCTATGCCCGGGACTCGCGGACATTCCCAAAATCCCACCTTCTATGTTCCAGAGTCAACAAGGCCTCACAGGACCACAGTGGTAAATAAAATATATCGGCAAATACTACAAGCAACGGAGGAACAAAAGTAGGCGGACATGAATAAAGCAGTCGAGGTCTGTGGTACCAACTTAATAAACCAACCCAAGGATGCCCATTAATACAATTTTATCCTATATATGCAGAGTCTAGGAAAAATAAACCGTAACCTACCTGTCGTCCGATGACAAGCTGCTAAGATGATGTCCAAGCTCGAACCACTCTGAGAAAATCCAAAACTAAATCAGAATCGAATTTGGGCTTGAATAACTTGACGTAGATAATTGATTTTCTTTTCGGTGATCCAATAAATTATCAAGATCTTGCTTATTGGATTCAACCTTTAATGTGACAAGTGAATGATGAACTGTGGTAATTTTGCACCAACAGTACGTCCCAAAGCAATATTATGCATGTTGGCAGCAATTAGCATTGCAAAATGTTGAAGTCAACATAAATGTAATATGCTGCCAACTTAACTAGCTTGCAATACATTCTAAAAGGGACAAGTGGTAGCACACCACATTGTGTGTCCCTCCCCTCCACTTCCACGTGGAATTGGGGGTTGTTTAACACCTCAATGCCTACTCCGTTATATAAATATTCGGGTATTGCATAAATTCATGGTATAATAAATATAACTTTTTAAATATACCATAATTCATAGAAAATTATTTCGAATAAAACCTACTATATTATAATAATAAATTTCAACATAACTAAATTTACTATCTTCGTTAAAATATTACAATGTACAAAAACCTTATAAAATAAATACATATACAATTATATCGCAACAAAAATATTTCTCATAAACCTTTAAAATATTTTGAAAAGGTAATAATAATATAAGTTTTACCAAATTCAACTTTTAAATAAAATATTTTCAAATACACGCGATGTTAATAAAATTCTTAAATTAAGTTTGCAACTCACCATCGCACGATTTAGATACTAAAGAACTCTCTTGGAACCCTCCCTTATGTTTTCTCACTGTTTCGGAACTGAAATGACATTTTAAAACGTGAAGTTGAGGCTTAAATTGAGTTTAACCCGACCCGGTTCGCAACCCGTTTTCTGCCAGACAGTCCGCGGTAAAATAGTCATACCTTTTTACTCCATGATCAGTTGGATGTGAGGTTTTGTGCGTTGGAAACTAGACTCGTAGACCTTTGATTTGGTATTTTGGGGGACTTCTAACTCTTTATATGTTGAGAGAAAAGCTCCGAGATATTTTACCCAAAGTTCAGAAAATTTATTAAAGAACTTACGATAAATTTTGCCGACTTGTTTGGCTTCAAAACTTATAATGCGACCAAACAAATGGACCCGACACCGAAATACCGGTCCTGACGAGCCTTAAGTGACTTGGGGCCGCTACAAACAAGCTCTAACGGTTCAAGGAAAACGTATACGTGGAAATAACCGAAAGGGTCATTACAAAGTCGTGTCAATATCTAATGGGGATGATATGTATCAAGGCCAAAGATATTCATTCAAAGTCAAACTAAAAGAGTATGACGTACAGATGAATGTCTATAAGTCACGTCAATACCGAATAGGGATGATATGCATCGAGGCCAAAGATATCTGTTCAAGTCAAAACTGAATGAGGTTGACGTTTGTCAAAACTGAAAGAGGACGACGTATGAAAGGATGTCTATAGGTCGCATTGATATGGATTATGTGCAAGACTTACCCAAGATCTATGCAAAGCATCATTGCCGATAGCTGAAAGGGGCGTCATATCATATCAAGAGAATGCTACAAACGGTTACAAAGACTGTTATATCACAACAGCTATGAAGGTCATCATATTCAAAGATCACTATGTCCAATCACCACAATCCTATTGGATGGCTACGAAGGCTATCATGTCGACTTGTCGTGGAAGTTGTTATTTCCTAAGACAGGGACATAAAAGGATGTCATCTTCTTCAAGAAATAACATATGCGGAAATGAGGTACAAAAGCTATCTCTCCTTATCAAACTACTTTACTACTAACGAGCTTGTTTTAAAATATTGTCGAGAGCATTCAAGAGGATGAAAATCTCGAACCATAGCAACAGGTACCAAACACGTCAAAAGGATGTCACAGCACAAAATTCGTACGTAATCCAAGGATAAGGTATGACAAAGAAACCATCTCTCCAAATGGAATTACGTTACCATTAACAATTTTATTTTGAGATGTTGTCAAGAGCATCTGAGAAGGATGAAATTCTCAAAACAAAACCACAGGTGCGGACTACGCCAAAAAAGACGTAGCACAACTTGGAACTTTTTCTTAGCAGCGAATTGGGACATAGTCCGAAGAGGAATATCAAACTCTTTGGACGCGAGCTGAGGGAAAACTTCCACCACCATCAAACTACAACCCTATCAAAAGTCATGTGGGCATTTTTCATATTTTTAGTTTCAGTTTTGCATCCAGGGTACTTTTTGAACTCACACTAGAAACAATATCCCTTCTCTTTCAATTTCGGGTTACAATGCACCTCGAGCATTGGAAATTATGTCTGTGTAAGTTCTTATTTGTGAATGTGTAGCATGCCACATTTATAATCGAGATGTTGCAAGCCTCTTTTCCATAACTCAATTCCTTTGTCATTCACTTTAAACCACAAAGGTTATCTTAGCATAAAAGATTACCTATTCCATCGGTTGAGTCAAACTGTAAGCAGCTTGATTCCCTGAGTTTTGGGATATGTAGGCGGGATCAATATTGAAAACTCGGCTGCATTCCAAACTCCCCTCAATCCTCTTACTCCCAGCTTTTCAGTCTCTTCGTACTCTGAAACCGAGATGGTTTGTTATTCTTTATAAATCGTGCATGAATTCAAGCGTCTCAAACTACAAGTGACCTGAATTCTCATATAACTTGAGATATGTAGGAAACACGATACTAGGGTTCAGCCATAATTCCTTTAAATTCGTGTTAAAACCAATTGCTTTCGAGAGAAGAATTTATGGTTGGACAAAATTAGGAACGTCAATTCCATTTGCCCAGGGTTCTTTGCATTCACCCTACTCAAAGGGAGGGACAGTTGTTGACACCCAATTTTTACCCTCCACATTGCAAATTAATTTTGAGCTTTTTCAATTTTAAAACAATTTTAAAAATAATTGTTCTTATAAAATCAAAATGTTTTCAAAATTAATTTCCATGACAATTTTACCATTTTAAGTAAGAATATATATTTTTTATTTAACTATATAGAATTATATAAATTTTACTTAAGAAAATACTTTTTAAAATTATTTTTGAATGAAAACCGTGGTTAAATTGAGAATGAATTATTTTCCTCAAAATTGACTTGAATTTGGAGATTAATTGAATAATTGGTCTCTTATGTTTTAAATAGAATAATGATTATTTTTACTTTATTTGAATTAAAGAAGCTCAAATATAAATTTTGGATTAATTTATCTATTACAATTGTGGTCGAATTTCACTAAATTATCTAATTTGGTCACTTCTTAAATGAAATCTGGCCACTTTTGCAAAGCAAAGTGGCCAGCCCTTAAATATTTCCCCCCCTTATGTTTCTGCCACTACTGGACCCAATATAATTCCCTCAGCCCACTAATTTAAACATTCACTGCCCTAGTCCAATAAGCCTGACCCGCTCCGGCCCAAACCAAAATTAACCCCTTATACTCTCTTCTTCTTCTTTCTTCCACAGAACACAACTAAACGACCCCTAAACTCCCTTCTCTCAACACCATACGATAGAACAACAACAACATAACCCTAGCTCTTCCCCTCGTTTTCTCGCTCCCTCATCACCAAAATCATACTCTACCATGTGCATCGCATGAGAATACGCAAGCTTTTGGATTTTCCTAAAGGTGCAGATTTTCTTCAAATTCTGAGAACTCGGTTTTAATTTCATAGAATTCACACAAGATTCATACATTCCAGCTCATTGCAAGCCTTATCCTCTCAAGAGAATTCAAAATTCTCAAGTGAATTCCCCAAAAAATCCCTAGAAATCACTAGTCCCATGTAACACCCCAAAAATTCTAAGCTAAGATCCAGACCTTTTTCATATGTTGTTTGATCCGAACTAGATGATTTCAAATGATAAATAGGTGTTGATATCAATACTTATGTGTGGGAAGTGTATTAGATATGAATTAGGTTCATAAAGAACCTCTAGCTCAAAGTTGAGTTGAAAGCTTCCTTACCGATTGAATTTTAGTGTAAGATTTTTCAAGGGTCAACTTCAAATAGCCATAACTCCTAGAATTTGAAGAGATAGGTATCCTATTACCCACCAAATTAAATGTCTTTGGGTCTTCTTTCTAATGCCTCCAACCGCGCATTTATCCAAGTCTGGAGTAAAAGGTTATGATCAGTTTACCAAGAAGACATCTGTCTAACCAGAAGTCTGTCGAACTTTGGGAGTTAAAATAGAAGAGAAAATGGTCCATTTTATTGGAAAATGGTCCATTTTCCTAATCAGTTCCAGGACCAGAAGCTCCAAAATTTCATGGAGTTAAAACGCTCAAGAAAATGGTCCGTTTGTGGCTACAATGGACCATTTTGGCGACCGTTTGGACGCGTTTTTATTTCCTAGACCAATCCAGATTTGGTTTGGTATTGCCTATAAATAGGACCCCTAGGGTATTTTCCTCACATTTTCTTTTCAGCACTTTTCTTTAAACAAGTTAGTTTTCTCTCAAGTCAGTTTCAAGGATAAAACGAGCGTTTTTCTCCAAGTTCAACCTAGGGCTTCCTTCTCAAAAGCTTCAGAACTCCTTCACTAATTCAAGAATCATCTTCTACCAGGTATGTGGGTATTCAGTAAGGGTTTAGTTCGCCCTTATTCCCAATGTTTCAGATTTTCATATGATTTTACAAGTTTTGAAACTAGGGTTCTTACCCAATCATGCTAAATTTTACAAAATTCAATTTGGGAGTAGTACTTAGCACCGAGTTAGACTAAGGTTTAGTGTACCTAAAGTCCCAGAACTACGTGCCATCGTAGGTTATTTAGCCCCTCAGTTGGACCACAGAACTAGTGATCACATCAGTCATGCCTTTATACCATGGCAAGGTATATTGGGTCCTCTCGATGGGGCGTATACATCAAACTCCATGTTTAGCTCACGTGGTTAATGTCAGTTAACAGACTCTCCCACAGGATTAGACTCAGTAGTTGTGTACTAGGACCTCAGTTCAGTTTTACAGTTTTTAAATTACATTTTTCAAAATATCCTTACATGTCAGATTTTGTGTATATTATGTTTGGGCCTGAGTACTAATTATGTTTGGGCCTGAGTACTACAGATGCAACTTGCAGTTTTTAAACAACTCATCAGTATTTTCAGCATGCTTAGTATCTCATAGTCTATGTATCTCATAGCTTAACACCCAGAAACATTTTATACTCTTCAGTAAAAGAGGCCATATTTTATAGCGTTGACTTATGCATTCTCAGATATCCATACTTAGTCCAGCTTTCAGTTATGTTCTAGTATATATATGTTTTCTCATATTTTCAAAGTTAGTGCATTATCTCACATGCTCAGCATATTCAAAGTACTGATCGCATACCATTTGTGCTGCATCCTTTTGATGATACAGGTTTTAGTGCTAGCTCCAGAATCATGCTCAGACAGATCGCAGCTTCCAGTCAGCAAGGAGTGAGTTCTCCTTTTTCTAGGAACTCTAGTCAGTTAGTAGTTATAGCGGTTATTTCAGTTGTTATACATTGATGAAAGATAGTTGGGGGTCATGTCCTGGCTAACCATAGTCAGTGTTAGTAGAGGCTTCATAGACATTCAGTCAGTCAGTTGTATCAGTTTTTAAAAGGAGTTGTATTTCAATTTATAACATTTCAGTTTATTACAGTACTTTTCAAGAGCTCATCATATGTTTCAGCTTCCGCATAATATTTTCCAGTTAATATATTTCTATTTAGTTGCTCATAAATTATGCCAGCAAGAAGGGTTATCTTGGGATCACTTATGGTCTCAGGTCCCGTGTTACGTCTAGGGTGTAGTCTCGAGGCATGACAAACATGGTATCAGAGCACACAGTTCAAGTGTCCTAAGGTGTCTATGAAGCCGTGTCTAGTAGAGTCTTGCTTATGGGTGTGTTGTGCACCACACTTATAGTCAGGAGGCTACAGGGCATTTAGTAAATGTTCCCTCCTTTCATACTCCAAATCGTGCAGTTGAACTATTCCTTATGAAGCATATACAGATTCATATGTTTCTCCAATTCCTCCATTCATGCCTCATCTTCGAGGTGGTGGAAATAGTTAAGTTCAGATTCCTATCAGTGAGATGCTCTTAGATAGAGTCATCAGAAAGGTTAAATGACTGCACAAGGGTTTGAGAGGCGCCCACTAGTGCATAAGTCTATTAATTCAAAAGCATGTGTCCTTTTTCACTCGTGCAGTTGAGCCTATAGTTGAATGTGCTCTTAGACCCTCCTCCAGATACTTTCGTGTGAATGGCACCTCAGCCAAAAAGTATGGTTCCATAAGTGCTTGGGTAGTATAGTCTTTAAATTATTAGTGTGAATTGAGAGGTTATGGACCATAAGTACCAGGATGACCTCAGAACTAGATGTACGAATTCAGAAGTATAGTAGCTATAAGATGAGGATGGTGATGCTAGTTTTATAGAATTGACCTAGTAGGCTTGACATAAAGTATGCAGAGAATAAGTTGATTAATTTGCAATGAGTATGGTGGTGTAGTTAAGATGTATATATGACCCCTAGACGGATTGGTAAATTATGACTAAGTCATGAGATAAATAAGAGAGCCTTAAGCATTAGAAAGGTAGATATGTACCCAGAGTAGTATGTTGTTGCATGATATTCAGGAGATTATGGATAGACTATGTTGAGTCCCTTAGCGTGGTTTTAATTCAGTTAATTTGGGTGGATGTGAAATTAGAGATGTGATGTTAGCAGACGAATAATCAAGGGTTTAACATCTTCAGTTATAGCCTGTCGGAGAGAGTTTACCGTCCAAAAAATACAGAGATACCCAAACCTTACAAGAGTTAGTTATAGACTAGTTTAGGAGAGAGATCTGCAGACTTAGAGGGGTGATATTTGATCTAAGGGGGAGATGATAAAATAAAGAACCAAGCTGAGTCTTGTGACTCAACTAGTATAGAATTCTATAAAAGGCTATGATGGGATATCGACCCAGTCTTATTCCAGCAGATTTCCTAGCACTTCAATCAAAATGACATTATACTCAGATGTATTTGTTTCATACTCATGAACAAGTTCATGCACTTCATACAGATTCACGGTCATGCTCAGCTCCTAGAACAAACATAAATTTGCTCCAGATAGTGATTCCAGTTTTACTCTATGATTCTATGAATCCCAGCTTTATACCATGAGACTCATTATATATGTAAACTCGTGTTTCACAATATGCTCAGTTCTATGTACTCAGTTCAGTCCTCAAGATATGCCTTAATGGCCAATAAAATCATGCTACATCATGTATATGCTCAGACCAGATTTATTAAACAGTTCGTGCTGATGATTTTCTTACTCTAACCATGCTTCATATGTACAGAATGTGAGACACTCAGACCTTTGCACTTGACTTCTCAAATCTCGCCTTGAGTGGCTAGATCACTCTAAGATTAGTCAAGACTGATCATTATTCCTGCATGCAAATGATGCTCATGCTCCCACTCTATTCCTTCAGTTATCTTGGCTTATGTTATCATAGGTGTTAGTTGAGGAATCTAAGTAGTAGCTTAGATGGGAAGTATTGGATTGTTTCCTCGATGTATTGGTTCTACCTTAGATAGTAAGTGTCGAAAAAATGCAAGGTAAGGATTATTCCTATGTAATAGATAGATGAGGAATTTTTGTATGCCTCATTGTAGAAGTTCTTGAAGATGCAGCTTCCAGATATGCTAGGGAAGAGGAGAAGTCTTAGATAGTGTTAGCTATAGAGAAGCCATAAGATGATCATAGTGAAAGGCTTGAATGTCGTGATGAAATACATGTAGGCTTTTGCCTTGGGTGACTAGTGAACTATTGATTAAAACTCAAGGTTAGTTGATTTTTGTGATAAGAAGGAATATCATTCTTGGGAGATAACTCCAGATGCAAGAGATTTAGTCGAGATAGGCTTGAACATGGTAAAAGTAGGTAGTTAGACTCAGACTGTAACACCCTGAAAGTCGAATCAGCTTTTAACTCAGAAACTTGCAGAAAATTTTGTACTTCCAGGGATCACGGGTCAAGTCCATGAGTCATGGGTGGTTCCATGAGTCATGGAAGTGACTCGTGATTCTATTCCAGCAGACCATCTTCAAGTCTGAGAACCACCAGTTAGTTTCATGGTTTGTGGAAGCTTCCACGGGTCGTGGAATCAACTCGTGGAACTCAAACTGAGAGTGGTTAAGTCCCCCGGGAACCACGACTGAGTTCTATGACTCGTGTAATTTTCCACGAGCCATCCTGTTGAGCCATAGGATATCTTCAGCAGCCTGGAATTTTGGCTCAAGAACCACGACTCTATTCCAAGAGCCGTGATTGGTTCTACGGTTCGTGAAAGGTACCCGTGGAACCTGAAGACGAGCTTTAAACACCTTTTTCTTAATTAAATCCCAGGGGTATTTTAGTCATTACCCACCCTTTTAACTCCTCATTGATGTCGTTTTAACTATTTCAAGAAGGGTTTTCACCCTCATTAGCCTAAGTTTCTCCTAAGATCTTCATTCTTCTCCCAAAAAGGAAAATGTTCCTCTCCAAGCTTCAAGTCTCAAGCTCCAAGTTCAAGCCTCTTAAATCTTTTTAATTCAAGTGGGTTAGCTTCAATCAAGGTATATGGGTAATCAACAATGGGTTCCTTTTACCCTTGTTTCTAAAACCCCAAATTCAAATTTTGATTTCATGATCTTCAAATTAGGGTTCTTATCCAATTCTTATGGGTTTTGCTAAATATGATCTTCTCATGATTTGATTATGAAATTTTTATTAAATTGCATGATTTCATATGGGTTCTTACATGTTACTTCCTATTTCATGAATTGAAGTTTAACCATGGAAATTTCTACATGTATAAATATGATTTAAGCAAATTAGATTTTGATAGCATGTTCCTTATAGATTTTCAAGCATGTGCATGCCTAGTTCCTATGTTCTATGAAAGTATATGTTTTATGAAACTGAACTAGAGCCATGAAAATTTTACAAGTCATGGATAATGCAAGTTTTTCCATGTTATGAAGTATTATGCAAGACAAAACACCTAATGTTCTATCAATGCTCATGAGCCATTTTCTAAACTAAAACTCATGAATAGTATGACGATCCGGGGTATGAACAAGCATGAACAAGCATGAACAAGTATGAACAAGTATGAAAAAGTATGAACAAGTTATGAACAAGTTGGCATCAGATATGTCATATGTATGTGAGCACATGGTATATGTTTTGGGAGTAGTATTTAGCACCGAGTTGGATAGGGTGAGAGTACCTATAGTCCCAGAACTATGTACCCCCATAGGTTCTAAGTCCCCTCTGTTGGGAATAAGATTTAGTGATCACGCCACATATCATGCCTCTATACCCTGGCAAGGTATATTGGATCCTTTCGATGGGACGGATACATCGGACTCCATGTAGCTCAGCATGGTTTATGTCAGTTAAAAGAAACTCCCACATGTTTATTTTCAAGATATGAAGTTATATGATTCTACACTATGAAACTTAAGCTTTATTTCATGTTTCATGTCTTATACCTTGATATTTACTCATGTTCCTTCTTTACATAACAAGTTCATTCTTAAGCATGTTTTAAACTATTTTTATCATGATTCATGCATCACTAACATAATCGGTACATCCTATAGTACTGACGCATCTCTTGCGTTGCATCCTTTGATGATGCAGATTCAAGTGTTTCCCCTTAGGCACATTGCTAGAGTTTCCAGGCCACTCTATTGTCAGCTGTTGGTGAGTCCTCTTAGGTCGAGGACTAGTTATGTTCTTAGCTTGTGATTAGCTTTTGTTTTCATACTTTGGGTTAGCTAGAGTCTTGTCCTAGAAACTCCTTATGTCATATAGAGGCTTTTTAGACATAGACAGTATTTGAAGTTCTTTCTAGACCTTGTATTCTTATATGATTCCATACTTATCTAATACGTTGTCTACTTTTGGATTCCTCTATTATGCTTCCACTCTTGTTTTATTGTTATGCTTGAGTATGCTATGACCAAGGGGTTAGCTTGGGGCACTAGCTGTCCTAAGTCCCGTGTTACGTCTAGGGGGTAGCCTCAGGGCGTGACACATACCATAGCATCTATACATGCATTAATGAGAATTTAAGTTGCAAAAGGTAAGCATGGTATTCAGAGAAGTTGGTGTAGTTAAAAAGGGTGTTCCTAAGCTTAAAAGTTGTCGACTGTATTGTGCAAGATGGTAATAGTTTTGTTCTACTGTATTGTGCAAGATGGTAATAGTTTTGTTCTTACTCCCTGCTCAGAGTGCTCATACTTTATGTCCAATAGCTTCAACTAGCAAGATAGTAGACCCCTCATATCAAATCAGTTCAGACCTACCGATAATCATTCTTAAGACCAGAAGGCCCTAAGTTCAGTTTAGTCCATGCTAGTAAGCTCAGTATAGAAAAGAATAGTTTTCTTGTACAGTTACTCCTCTCAGTTTTATGTTCCTCTCAATTTGTCATGCCCCGAGGTTACCCTCTAGACGTAACACGGGACTTGAGACCACAAGTGCCCCAAGCTAACCCCTTGGTCATAGCATACTTAATCATAACAAAGATAAATGGAAGCATAATAGATAAATCCGAAATCACATAAATAGGTAATCAAGTCAAATAGAAATATAAAATCCAGAAGGAGACTTAAACATTGTCTATGTCTGAAAAGCCTCCACATAAGACATAAGGAGTTGCTAGGACAAGACCCCAGCTAACTCTAAGTGTTGAAGGAAAGATAACAAACTAAACTCAACTAGCCCTCAGAAAAATGAGGACTCACCAACTCTCGCTGAATGGCCCATAAACTCTAGCCACGTGCCTGAGAATGGAAACCTGTATCTGCATCGTCAAGAAGATATAGCGCAAATATGCGTCAGTACTATAGGATGTACTGAATATGTGAGATATTCATAAAGTAGTGAAAACATACTTAAAACACATTTAAACTGAGTTTATGTATAACAAGGGTATCATAAGTAAATATCATAGTTCTGAGTAATAAGAGTAAGTTAAAAGTTGAAACCTCAAATAAGATATCAAATAGTTTAGAAAACTTGAAAGTGTTCGTACGGGAGTTTATTATAACCGACAATAGACCATGTGAGCTACATGGAATTCCTTTTCATAAGTAATCGAGGAGGCACTGTCAACTAACGAGGACTCCCTTTTATAAACGTGAAGGGCACTCTCAACTAACGAGGACCTTTTTTCATAAGCATGAGGAGACACTCTCTACTAACGAGGATCCTCTTTTATAAACATGAGGTGACACTCTCAACTAACGATGTCCTTATATCATAAACGTGAGGAGACACTCTCTACTAGCGAGGATCCTCTTTCATAAACATGGGATGACACTCTCTACCAATGAGGTCCTTCTTTCATAAGCGTGAGGAGACACTCTCTACTAACGAGGACCCTCTTTCCCTACTTTGATAATGTAGCTTTGAACTTTGGTTACTTAGACCCTCATCGCTCGGTGTTAAATACTACTTCTAAAACATACATATAGCTCATATAATACTTGTGACATGTGAAGTGTCAAATAATTGTAAAAAGACATAAGGACATGTCTATTGTCATGCAAATTCAAACCATAAGTTCTTAAAAACTTAGCATAGCCATAGTTCAAAACATACTTTTCTTTCTAAATTCATACTTGAAAAATTAGGCACGAAATTTTCATAAGGTACTTGAGATCACAATATCAATGCATAAAATTGAACTTAAAATCCATGGAGGAATCATGAGAAAATACTTAATAGAAAAGCCCAAGAGAATTGAGTAAGGACCCCAACTTAGAAATCTACAACTTGAAAAGAATCATGCTAAAAATCAACTTTAATGCATGGAATTTTGGAAACCAATCAAGGAATCATAATTAAATTATAAATAAACAATAAGAAACCATGAATTGATGCTTAGAAACTGATTTCATAAGTTTTTTCCCAATTTAGATCAAAACACAAATTTCATAAGTTTATAATTCAAAATAAGAATTGGGGGGTTTTGGCACAAGGGTGAGAGGAACCCATTGTTAAATACCCACATACCTTGATGGAAGCTAACCCAACTGATTTGAAAAGAAAAGGAGACTTGAACTTGGAGCTTGAGTCTAGGAGTTGAAACCCTTGCTTGAAGCTTGAGAGGATGGAATTCATTTTTTTCTTTTGAAACTTGATTGAAAGAATGGGAGAGAACTTAGGCCAAGTAGAAATAAAAACCCTCCTAAATAGGCTTAAAATGACTTAGTATTGGAGTTAAAAGAGTGGAAAATTACAAAAATACCCCTCGACTTAAGCTTGGAAAAATTGATGAAATGACTCGGCTTCAGGGATCACGGGTCAGTGTACGGACCGTCAAAGCAAATGACGGACCGTCATTTGGTTCGTGGTTTTAGAAATCACTTTCGAGAATCTACTGAATTCCATTCCACGAGTTACAGGATGGTCCATCGTTCAAAATGACGACCTGTCAAGTCACTCATGGAATCAAGGGAAAAAAGCTGAATTTTGACAAACCACAGGTCACTTTACGCACCGTGGTTTTGATCTACGGGTTGTGAACCAACCAATGGTTTTGAAGATGAAAATTTTAAGGTTCAGTTCAGCAATCATGAGTCACAGTACGGACCGTGGTTCAGAACCACGGTTCATCATCCGATCCGTCATCACTGACAGTACTGCAGTAAACTGCTCATAACCTTTTACTCCAGATTCGGATTAATGCGTGGTCGGTGACGTTGGAAAGAAGACTCAAAAATCTTTAATTTGGTATGTACTAGACCACCTAACTCTTTATAATTTAGGATAAATGATCGATTGAAGTTGATCATAGTTTAGTCTTACATGAAAACTTACTTTGGTGAGGTGCTTGCGACTTAACTTGATGATAGGAGTTTCTTATGAACATGATTCGCATCCAAAGAACTCACCACACTAGGAAAATGATCATTACACTCATGGAAAAGGTTCGGGTATTAGCTTAGGATTTTTTTTGGGGTGTTACAATATCCCCCCCTTAGGATCATTCATCCTCGAATGAAGGCTAAGCAAGGGAAACTAGTGAGATAACAGCCCAACCAAACGACAAAACATGAAAACTGAAGAACAAGCATGAAAATTGTCTTCTAAACTAATAACATAACTGAACTAACTTCGAAAAACATGAATGCATGCTAGTATCATAAAGGAAACCGGTGGAGTGGGATTAAAGGAACAAACTAAGGATGAACTACTACTTCAAACTGAAATCGGATGAACTGCTTCTAAACCTGGTGGCAACCCCAACTTACAAGCAATATTACCAACTCTCCTCAAAATTTAACAAGGACCTACTCAGCAGGGATTAAGCTTCCCTCTCTTACCACAGCTCATCAAACCCATCATGGGTGACCCCTTTCAGAAACACCCAATCCTCAACCTCAAACTCCGACCAGTCCATACTAAGAGTAGTACCAAAATCAATTATCTCAAACTCTACTAGACCCGCTGAAGAGACTCTATGAAGGACTGAGATAGGGCAAACTTTCCATAAATTTCCTTGGATAGGACTGACTCACCAACAGGAATAAACACAAAAAGGGTTCTGAAAGCCGTTTTGGACTAACTTCGAATTTGCAAGCAACGAAAGAAGTCATACAAGAGTAAAGAGGCATTGGGGGTCAATAAAACATACACATCTATAGGGGAGACTTTCAACGTACCAGTAACAATGTCCGGGGAACTCTCCTGATCCTAGTGGGATGACATGGCATAAAGGCAGTTCTGGTACTGACCGCTACCAGAACTAGAAGTTTTACCCTGCTGGGCCAGTCGACCTCCTGAGGCTGCTGGAGCAAACTAAGTACTACCACCTCTCTGCCCCTTCTAATCTGAAGGGAAATCCCTAAGCTTGTGTCCAACCTGACCACACCAAAAACATCCATCTGAACCAGCTAGACACTCACCATGATGACTTTTACCATATGTGTTACAAGTAGGATAAGGAGTCCCCTTTGCAACACTACCCTGCGAATAAGAACCTGATCCACCACCTTCCTGATCATGACAAAGCCTGGGGGCCTGAGTAGGAGCACTAGAGGAAGAATGCACAGGTCCTGATGACCTCTTCTGAAAAGAAGAACGGTGTCCATCCTCGAGCTTCTGATGGCTAAACCCTGAACTCTCAGATCATACCCTCTTGTTCTCCCTAGCTATCTCCCTCAACTTGTCTCCCTCGATCTGATGAGCATTAGTCATGAGTCGGGAAATATTCATATCACTCAAGAACATAGAGGACCTACATTCTTTCTTCACCAAATCCGACACTCCCAAGATGTACTTACTCATTTGATCTTGTGGGTCCGCTACCGTAGATGGAGCATACCTAGACAACTGCGTGAACCTCAAATTGTACTCCTGAACTGACATCGATCCCTGCCTCAAGTTCACAAACTCCTCGGCCTTATCTTGCCTCAACTCTTGGGGAAAGAATCGGTTGAGGAAAGCTCTCTCAAAACACTCCCAAGTAATAGGGACCACGTCCCTAGCTCTAGTCTCTGTCCACTGTGAAAACCAGAAATGAGCTACATCCTTTACCTGATAGGAAGCTAGTTTAACACTCTCAAGTCCAACCACCCGCATCACACCCAAGATCTTCTTCACCTCATCCACAAAATTTAATGGATCTTCACCAACTTTCGAACCCCAAAACTTAGACGGGTTCATGCAAATAAACTCTCAAACTTGGCCAGTAATTGCTCCACCTAGAGGGTGGATGGGGATAAGCGCCTATTGATTGGCTTGAGCGGACACAACCTGAGCTAGCATGTAGATGGCATTCCTGAACTCTGCACTCAAGACCTCAGGGTCTGGAATCGAAGGATTAGCATTTCGAGTAGCTCGGTGATGCATAGAACGTGGAGGAGGCATAATCTGAAACATAACAAGAAAAGATGAGAGGAGTAATAGGGTTAAACTCTATTGCACAATACTGATCATGAAAAAGGGAAGTTTTTCCTAAGACACCTCATAGATCCTTCCTCATATGTGTGGTGCACTTCACACACATGAAAGAGACTCTACTCAATGCGGATTTCAAACACCCTAGGACTCTTGAACCTGAGGCTCTGATACCAAGTTTTTCACGCCCCGAGGTTACCTCCTATACATAACACGGGACTTGGGACCACAAGTTCCCCAAGCTAACCCCTTGGTCATAGCATACTCAAGCATAACAAAGATAAGTGAATGCATAATAGATAAATCTGGAATCACATAAATAGGTAATCAAGTCAAATAGAAATACAAAATCCAGAAGGAGACTCGAAAATTGTCTATGTTTGAAAAGCCTACACATAAGACATAAGGAGTTGCTAGGACAAGACCCCAGCTAACTCTAAGTGCTAAAGGAAAGATAACAAACTAAACTCAACTAGCCCTCGAAAAAATGAGGACTCACCAACTATCGCTGAATGGCCCACGAACTCTAGCCACGTGCCTGATAATGGAAACTTGTATCTGCATCATCAAGAAGATATAGCGCAAATATGCGTCAGTACTATAGGATGTACTGAATATGTGAGATATGCATAAATTAGTGAAACATACTTAAAATGCATTTAAACTGAGTTTATGTATAACAAGGATATCATAAGTAAATATCATAGTTCTGAGTAATAAGAGTAAGTTAAAAGTTGAAACCTCAAATAAGATATCAAATAGTTTAGAGAACTTCAAAGCCTTCGTATGGGAGTTTCTTATAACCGACAATAGACCATGTGAGCTACATGGAATTCCTTTTCATAAGTAACCGAGGAGGCACTGTCAACTAACGAGGACTCCCTTTTATAAACGTGAAGGGCACTCTCAACTAACGAGGACCTTCTTTCATAAGCATGAGGAGACACTCTCTACTAACGATGATCCTCTTTCATAATGTCACGACCTAACCTACCGGGCCGTGTGGGCACCTACTCTAACCCCTAGATAGACGAACCTTCACAACCAATTCAACAGGTAACATTGCAAAAATTTAAATAACTCATTAGAATAAGTCAATTTCGTACATGGGAAATTCTTTCTTACAAATAGTTTAGAAAAATAACAACTTAAAGAATTTGCAGAAAACATTTACAATCCTTAAAAACACCCTTCCTAGGAACTAGTCTAAACAGGTACAAGAGCTACTACAAGATGAAAAAAGGAAGGGAAAAGACACAACTTCCGCCATGGAATCAAGGACAGAAGCTGCTGGAGATCCTTACTGCGAACCTATGAAACATCACAAACCTGCAACCAGACTATACCTAAAAATGTATAGCAAGAGTAGAGTCAGTACAAACACACGTACTGGTAGGCATCATCGATCGACCGGAATCTACTCCTACCATCATATAAGAAGAACAAGGAAAAACATGACTGTAAATAATAGAACTGGATTCCCATCCTCCAACATTCTTCCTCTGCCAACTCCCTCATCCTCAAGACTTCTGAGTCACACTAACCTTAGACTCCCCAAGTCACCAAATCCTAGACTTCCCAAGTCACATTACCCTTCACCAAAGTCCATGTCCATGCCTGGACTGCCCTTCCCTTACCCAAGTCAACTGCTCTGACTAAACATTCAGACTTAACCTGGCTAACTGCCTAACCCAACCACTTATACCCGTAGCATTACTTACCAGTATTCAGCCCCTTCATGGACCTCTAGGATAATCCTCCAACATGTCCGCGATAATCAGAAACTACAACCCCAGACTCTCAGTCTCCCTCCCACTCTAACCACCACATGAGATCCCCCTAGCAACCCTTTCTAAATGTATTGACAATGTTGAAGTTACATCTGAATTCCTTCTTAAATTACGTAGCCCGGATCCTCCAAGAATCCCCCAACCACACCTAAGTGCCCAACTGGCTACCCCGATCTACACCAAGACCAACCCTTATCTTGATAACCACAAATAATCCCTGTCCGCTAAAGACACACTCAATGACGATAAAATATATAGATTTAACCTCCTCTTTTTCATAGTCCAGACCCACCCCGGGATTCCCTCTAGACAACACCTAAGTGTCAATGAACAACCCGGCCTAATCCAAGACCAACTCAATGATATAACAGACTTTCTCGGTCACTCAAGGACCACCAAACAAGTAACACATTTCAATAAACAACCTGGTCCACTCACGAAACCAATATCAGTCACTGCAACACAATAATATAAATATAATGATGCAGGAAAATAAACTCATACCAAGCATGGTACCTGAGACAACCGTTAGTATTCCCATACCAGGCATGGTACCTGAGCCAACCGTTAGTATTCTGGTACCAGGCGTGGTACCCGAGCCAACCGAATTTCAACAATCCACAGTCAAAAAGATGAACAAACAACTTGTAAACCAACAAGTAAACACACCGTTCAACTCACAGACCATAAAACAGGAACCTTAGACATTCTATACAAATTTCCTAAGCAATGTAATTCATACAAACACTTAGATAAGAGTACAAAATTAAACAACATTCACAGGAACCATAAGCCATCACCTACCCCATTTCCGGGCAACCGGTGAACTGTCAAATCCCATCCGAAGACTAACCCGGTTCGCCCTCTTTTTAAACATACAATGAGCGATTCCTCTTGTAAATATATATATAAACAGCCACACGATTTCCCTTTTCTAACCCTTAGCAAGACCGCCACTACACCTCAAGCTATATACATCCCTGAAACCCTACCTAGGAGTTTCCCATTCCTATTTCCCGTAGCTCCCAAGCGTTTTCCCGATACCTCAAACCTTTCCAACATACCAGTCCCTTAACCTATTATTTTATAAGGCCAAGACAAATAATATAACCATATTATACAATTCACAAGACCTGTCATTTACTTCGTACATCCTAGAATCAACATAATCGAACACGAATACTCCAGACTCTGTGCCCGGAGGCCTAAAATATGGATTCTCCATTTACACTGTATAATAAGTACGGAAGTAAACAGGTCTAACTACTCATGAAAACCTAGCCGACTTGGGCACCAAACAGCTGTAACGGTGCATTTCTGTCTCCGTGAATGCATTTCTGACTAAACAATAGTCCTGGAATCCGTTGTTCCGCATTCCTTCAGTCATGACCCCTCCTCCTCATGGTTCCCTTTCCTTGGAGCAGCATGGGAGGGTTTTTGGAGAAACCCTTATATATTTTCCACCTGAGGAGAAGAAACTTTTTAATAAAATCCTGTCACAGGCTACTACCTCCCGTAGCTCTGCTATAGAGGTCTGTCCCTCTGCTACAGAAATTTTGCTATAGCAAAATAATTACCGCTATAGCGGAGTGACGTCAGCCTGGATTATTTTAGAAAATCAGAAATTTTCCATGATGTCACCCTACTTACCCTGAATGAATTTTTAATCATTTTCCCCAAATTTACGAAATCGGGGAAAATTAATATAACGACGAACCCGGAGAGATACCAATTTACCCCTTGTTCATCCCTAAATGATCCCGAATAAAACTAGAGGAGAGAAACTATCCCGGGACTTTCACCTTCCCAAGTGACCGCGAAATCAACAAACCTACGCAAGTTGTCCAACCTTTTCCTTGAGAGTCTAACCGACCAGAGGGAAGAATCTAATATTATCCCATCCTTCCAGGAAATTTTATGAGCCTTTCAAGGAAATTGATACATGTTCCCATTTTGAGCACCCAAGAAATTCGGAGCCTCGTGTCATATTGGGATGGATGAATTTGAAAAGACTCGGGAGAACTCTTCCCGTGCCAGTAACTGATTGGTCGTCCGCTGTAGTGGATATTTCATTGCTATAGTGGTCCTGCTATAGCGGACAACCGACTGCTATAGCGGTTGGCAACAGAATGAAATTGGGGAGAAACGGATTTCTCCCCACATTCCTTTCAAAACTTTACTCTCTCTCCCGATCATCCCACTCCCAATGTTGGAATTTCTAGGTAATAATCATAATCTCTCCTTCCCTTTCTTTCATGATTTTGTACATGAATGTGGTAAAAAACTAGGAACTTGTAGTATATTGAAGTGGGTTTTTGAACTTTGAACTTTTTGTTTTATTTTTGTCAGATTTTCGAAGCATGGACGCTTCCCTTACATTTAAAATGCCTCCAAGGCATTCTGGGCGTAAGGATTATGCTATTATTGGCCAAAAATGGGCCAAAACGGGTGGAAAAGTGAAGGATTATTCTTGAACAAAAGTAATGATTCGGGCGGCTTATAGGGGTTATAGTGCCCAATTTTTTGTAGAAAATAGTAATGGGGTACTTTGGGTATGTAGATCTGGACTTGGAATGACAAAAATGGAGTTTTGGACCAAGGGGTGCCATTTTGATGCACCCCTTGAAGGTTTGGGATGATGAAGACCGCTATAGCGATTGGGCTTTGCTATGGCGGTCCTGCTACAGTGGTACCCCTCCACTATAGCGGTTTTGCTATGATGGACGCACCATCCGCTATAGCGAAAGGCCACAGAACTGTGGCCTTCCCAGCTAACACTTAGAAAAAAAATTCCTCCCCCTTTATGTTCTGTTACTCTTCTAATCCCGTCTTCTTCTTACCCATGCAGGATAAAACAAATGGCTGAACATCAATGACTTGAATATGATTATGAGCGATTCCCCGATGAAGCTAATCGGGAAAGGTTTAGAGATTACCAAAAATTTGACTTTTGCTATGAGAGGGGCTGTCGAATGACTGGGGTAGATGGAAAAGCAATGAATTTCATCACCGAGTTAAAGAGTTCGGGTGGCGCCCCTTGCTAGTGGCTCCTCCTCCCACGCTAACAGGCTGGGTGTGGGAGTTCTATGCTATTCTCCCCACTGTTCACTGGAATGATTTGAATCCTACCATCAGAATCCGAGGGGTGGACGTCCCCATGGATGCCCGGACCATCAATGAAGTGTTAGGAGTGCCCCATGTCTCCAATGAGGCGTACATGGCTAAGGCCCGGTTGTGGAACATGACTTGGCAGAGGAATACTCTGGTGGATCCCGCATTCAGGGATAAGGTATACTGGGTCAGCCACGAGAGCGTCACTAGCATCTACTTCTCCTTTGAGGCTAGGAGGTGGCTGAAATTGGTGTCCTGGAGGATTCGTCCATCGGGAAACCAGAGCGACGTGACTTATGCCAGGGCTTTGGTGATCGCTTGTGCTATGCATGGGATTATCCTGAATGTAGGGGAGCAGATTATCTCGGAGTGGAAGGACTTCTATGGTGGTCACAGGAAGGGCCCTTATCTGCCTGGGTTGGCCTCGAAACTGTGCAGGCGAGTTGGTATGCCTCAGGACCACACCGACTCAGAGCTAACCATGGACGAGCCTTTTGACCCCATCCGGGTGAAGGATATCTCCAATAAAAGGAGGAAGGTGGATGAGGCAGGAAGCAGTCAGCCGATGGAGGAGGCCAACGATAATGATGATGATGAGCATGATGACACTCCTGCCCCTTCCCAGTCCCGGCCTCAACCCCCGATCTCTAGAGCCCAGTTAAAGGAGAATTTGGCAGCTGTCCGGAGGTTCATGGAGTATCCTAACGCCGGAGGCGCAGCCCCACACCCATCTACTAAGGAACTTGCAGCACTCCGTAGGGAGTTAGAGGAAGAGACGCTCCCGAGACCGCATGTTTGCCCAGATGTGGAAGACCATCAAGTTCATGTTCTCTTGTGCCGCCCCTGGTCAGGAGCTTTCCACCCTCGAGCCCGAGGACGTGCAGGAGTTCCTCTTCCTGAGTGATGATGAGGCTTAGGACCTCCCCCCTCTCCCCTCCCCCTTTATTACTAATCATTATTGTTGGGTTACCCCCGTTTGGAGCTTGTTTAAGACAATATTCCCCTTTTCCCCCTTTAATTTTGGCACGTGGATGCCCATTTTAGATACTATTTTCCTTTTCTCCATATCTATTATATATAGCACTGCTTTTCCTTGGTTTTACACAGTGATTTTGTAGCTAATACTTATTTTTATCTTGTCCCCAGAAAGGGACAAAAACAAGGGCAAATAGAGCAGTTTCACTACCTCGCTGACCTCCTCTATAGCGATGGTCATTTCGCGATAGAGGTTCGGCTATAGCGATTGGCTTCCGCTATAGCGGTCCCGACGATAACAGTACAGAAAATTTGATTTCCAGCTAAAGCACTCATCTCGCATCCCGGTCACCACTGTCCCGACCTGTAAGTCCCGCCATGGTCTTGAACCACCCTCAAGACCATTCCTGGTACTGAACGCATCACAATCAGGCATAACACATAATAATTACAAGAAATTCACAATAATTAATTGTTTCCCGGGTATATCTTCCCGCCATTACACACTAATGGCTCCTTTATTCCTATGGTTCCCAACCAATTTTTGACTGTCCTGAAATCGAAGCTTTCCTACAGTCACATTTCTCAATCCCTTATCATTTTAACCAATGATAAGCCATTTCTAACATGCAGTACCACTCTTTAAATCAAGATATTAAACAGACTACCACCGTCTAAGGTACACAAAAAAATTCACTTAAAGACTTTATGTAGACTCTACATGCACATCAATTAAAAATCCACACATATTTCAATTAAGTCACACAAGGTTGTACACACCACATTACAACATGATCAATCACAACCAACTCAACTCACAAGTTTCACCTCTCATTCGTACCATGAATGACCATTAGCCAGATATCCATGCTTGCTACAGCCTCTCAGGCCAGATACCAATTAGAACCATCCGAGTTCCAATTTCTCTTGCTTGTCCTGTCGTAACTGAAGTACGAAGACCTCCTTTACCTTGCTGAGATGCCAATTGGAATTGAGAGATACCAATTGGACTCAACCCATGAAAGCAAGTAATTGAACCACATGAAAGAATGAACGAAGGGAGATATTTCCTAGAATGCCTCATAGCTTCCCAAAGATTAGATGTGGATGTCAACACACCAATCTGTAGGACTCTATCCGACACTTTGCTCTTGTATTAGGAGACCGGTAACCTAGCCTCTGATACCATCAGTCATGACCCAACCTACCAGGCCATGCGGGCACCTACTTTAACTCCCTAGATAAACGAACCCTCACCACCAGTTCAACAGGTAACATTGAAGAAATTTAAATAACCCATTAGAATAAGTCAATTTTGTACATGGGAAATTCTTTCTTACAAATAGTTTAGAAAAATAATGACTTAAAGAATTTGTGGAAACATTTTCAATACTTAAAAACACCCTCCTAGGAACTAGTCTAAACAGGTACAAGAGCTACTACAAGATGATACAAGGAAGGAAAAAGACACAACTTCCGCCATGGAATCAAGGACAGAAGCTGCTGGAGATCCTTATCGCTGCGAACCTATGAAACATCACCAACCTGCAACCAGACTATACCCAAAAAGGTATAGCAAGAGTAGAGTCAATACAAACACAAGTACTAGTAGGCATCATTGGTCGACCCGAATCCACTCCTACCATCATATAAGAAGAACATGGAAAAACATGACTGTAAATAATAGAACTGGACTCCCATCCTCCAACGTTCTTCCGCTGCCAACTCCATCATCCTCAAGACTTTCGAGTCACACTAACCTTAGACTCCCTAAGTCATCAAATCCTAGACTTCCCAAGTCACATTACCCTTCACCAAAGTCCATGTCCATGCCTAGACTTCCCTTCTCTTACCCAAGTCAACTACTCTGACTAGATATTCAGACTTAACCCGGCTAATTGCCCAACCCAACCACGTATACCCGTAGCATTACTTACCAGTATTCATCCCCTTCACGGACCTCTAGGACAATCCTCCAATATGTCCGCGATAACCAAAAACTACAACCCCACACTCCCAGTCTCCCTCCTACTCAACCACCACATGAGATCCCCCTAGCAACCCTTGCTAAATTTATTGGCAATGTTGAAGTTACATCTAAATTCCTTCTAAAATCATGTAACCCGGACCCTCCAAGGATCCCCCAACCACACCTAAGTGCCCAACAGGCTAACCCAGTCTACACCAAGACCAACCCTTAGCTTGATAACCACAAATAATCCCCGACCGCTAAAGACACACTCAATGATGATAAAATATATAGATTTAACCACCTCTTTTTCATAGTACAGACCCACCCCGGGATCCCCTCTAGACAACACCTAAGTGTCAATGAACAACTCGGCCTAATCCAAGACCAACTCAACGATATAACAGAATTTCCCGATCACTCAAAGACCACCAAACAAGTAACATATTTCAATAAAAAACTTGGTACACTCACGGAACCAGTATCAGTCAATGCAACACAATAATATAAATTCAATGATGCAGTAAAATAAACCCGTACCAAGCGTGGTACCCGAGCCAACCGTTAGTATTTCTGTACCAGGTGTGATACCCGAGCAACCGTTAGTATTCCCATACAATGCGTGGTACCCGAGCCAACTGTTAGTATTCCCGTACCAGGCGTGGTACCGAGCCAACCGAATGTCAGCAATCCATAGTCTAATAGATGAACAAACAACTTGTAAACCAACAAGTAAACACACCGTTCAACTCACAGACTGTAAAACAGGAACCTTAGACATTCTACACAACTTCCCTAAGTAATGTAATTCATACAAACACTTAGATAAGAGTACAAAATTATACAACATTCACAGGAACCATAAGCAATCACATACCCCATTTCTGGGCAACCGATGAATCGTAAAATCCTGTCCGAAGACGAACTCGGTTTGCCCCCTTTTATAAAATGCAACGAGGGATTCCTATTTTCAATATATATATAAATAGCCACACAATTTCCCTTTTCAAACCCTTTGCAAGACCGCCACTACACCTCAAACCATATACATCCCTGAAACCCCACCTAGGAGTTTCTCATTCCTATTTCCCGTAGCTCCCAAGCGCTTTCCCGGTACCTCGAACCTTTCCGACATACCAGTCCCTTAACCTATTATTTTATCATGCCAAGATAAATTATATAACCACATTATACAATTCACAAGACCAGCCATTTACTCCGTACATCCTAGAATCAACATAATCGAACCCAAATCCGCCAGACTCCGTGCCCGGAGGCATAAAACATGTATTCTCCATTTCCGCTATACAATAAGTACGGAAAGTAAAAAGGTCTAACTACTCATGAAAACCTAGCCTACCTGGGTGCCAAGCAGCTGTAATGATGCATTTCTGGCTCCGTGAATATGTTCCTGGCTGAACGATAGTCCTGAAATCTGATGTTCCGCGTCTCTTCAGCTATGACCCCTCCTCCTCATGGTTCCCTAGCCTTGGAGAAGCATGGGAGGGTTTTTGGAGGAACCCTAGTATGTTTTCCAACTGAGGAGAAGAGAATTTTTCATAAAATTCCATCACAAGCTTGTGCCTCTCGTATCTCCGCTATAGCGGTCTGTCCCTCTGCTACAGCAGTTTCGCTATAGCGGAATAATTACCGCTATAGCGGAGTAACGTCAGCCTGAATCATTTCTAAAAATCAAAAAATTTCCATGACGTCACCCTACTTACCCCGAATGAATTTTTAATTATTTTCCCCAAATTTACGAAATCAGAAAAAATTAACATAATGATGGAATCGATCGTTACCCATAAACATGAGGTGACACTCTCAACTAACGAGGTCCTTATATCATAAACGTGAAGAGACACTCTCTACTAGCAAGGATCCTCTTTCATAAACATGGGATGACACTCTCTACTAACAAGGTCCTTCTTACATAAGCCTGAGGAGACACTCTCTACTAACGAGGACCCTCTTTTCCTACTTTGATAACGTAGTTTTGGACTTGGGTTACTTAGACCCTCATCGCTCGGTGCTAAATACTACTCCTAAAATATACATATAGCTCATATAATACTTGTGACATGTCAAGTGTCAAATAATTGCAGAAAAACATAACGACATGTCTATTGTCATGCAAATTCAAACCATAAGTTCTTAAAAACTTAGCATAGCCATAGTTCAAAACATTCTTTCCTTTCTAAATTCATACTTGAAAAATTAAGCACGAAATTTCCATAAGGTACTTGAGATCACACTATCAATGCATAAAATTGAAATTAAAATCCATGGAGGAATCATGAAAAAATACTTAATAGAAAAGCCCAAGAGGATTGAGTAAGGACCCCAACTTAGAAATCCACAACTTGAAAAGAATCATGCTTAAAATCAACTTTAATGCATGGAATTTTGGAAACCAATTAAGGAATCATAATTAAATTATAAATAAACTATAAGAAACCATGAATTGATGCATAGAAACTGATTTCATAAGTTTTTTCCCAATTTAGATCAAAATCCAAATTTCATAAGTTCATAATTCAAAATAAGAATAAGGGGTTTTTGGCACAAGGGTGAAAGGAACCCATTGTTGAATACCCACATACCTTGATGGAAGCTAACCCAACTAATTTAAAAATAAAAGGAGACTTGAACTTGGCACTTGAGTCTACGAGTTGAAACCCTTGCTCGAAGCTTGAGAGGATAAAATTCCTTTTCTTTTTTTGAAACTTGATTGAAAAAATGGGAGAGAACTTAGGCCAAGTAGAAATAAAAACCCTCCTAAATAGGCTTAAAATGTCTTAGTATAGGAGTTAAAAGAGTAGGAAATTATAAAAATACCTCTCGACTTAAGCTTGGAAAAATTGATGAAATGACTCGGCTTCAGGGATCACGGGTCACTGTACGGACCGTCAAAGCGAATGACGGACCGTCATATGGTCCATGGTTTTAGAAATAAATTTTGAGAGTCTATTGGAATTCCATTCCACGAGTTACAGGATGGTTCGTCATTCAAAATGATGACCCGTCAAGCCACTCGTGGAATTTAGGGGGAAAAAGCTGAATTTTGACAAACCACGGGTCACTCTATGGACCGTGGTTTTGATCTACGGGTCGTGAACCAACCAGAGGTTTTGAAGATGAAAATTTTAAGGTTCATTTGAGAAATCATGAGTCACACTATGGACTGTGGTTCAGAACCAGGGTTCGTCATCCGATCCGTCATCACTGACAGTACTGCAGTAAACTGCCCATAACTTTTTACTCCAGACTCGGATTAATACGTGGTAGGTGGAGTTGGAAAGAAGACTCAAAAATCTTTATTTTGGTGTGTACTAGGACACTAACTCTTTATATTTTAGGAGAAATGATCGATTGAAGTTGTCCCTAGTTTAGTCTTATATGAAAACCTACTTTGGTGAGGTGCTTGCGACTTAACTTGATGATAGGAGTTTCCTATGAATATGATTCTCATCCAATGCACTCACCACACTAGTAAAATGATAATTACACTCATTGAAAAGGTTTGGGTATTAGCTTAGGATTATTTTTGGGGGTGTTACACAATTGACTACAATTTCTAATAATGCGTTCGTTCTTTATGAGTTTCAGCTAAGTCCCTACTCTCACTCCAGACCAGTTATCATGTTGGATATTCAGTTTCATGCACTATCAGTTGTTTCATGCCCTCAGTAGGCATACATGCCTCATGAGTTTAGCTCAGTTTATATTTCAATCAGAAATCAGTTTCATGTTAGTACTTCAGCTTTTAAAACTCAGTTGGTGGGATTGCATCTCTTTCCCGACCATCTCATCTTAGTAAGACTTCATTCGAGGACGAATGATCCCAAGGAAGAGATATTGTAACACCCTAAAAATTCTAAGCTAAGATCCAGACCGTTTTCATATGTTGTTAGATCTAAACTAGATGATTTCAAATGGTAAATAGGTGTTGAAATCAATACTTATGTGTGGGAAGTGTATTAGATATAAATTAGGTTCATAAAGAACCTCTAGCTCAAAGTTGAGTTGAAAGCTTCCTTACCGATTGAATTTTAGTGTAAGATTTTTCAAGGGTCAACTTCAAATGATCATACCTCCTAGAGTCTAAAGAGTTAGGTAGCCTATTATCTACAAATTAAAGGACTTTGACTCTTCTTTCCAATGCCGCTAACAGTGCATTAATCCGAGTTTGGAGTAAAACGTTATGATCAGTTTACCAAGAAGATATATGTCTGACCAGAAGTTCGTCGAACTTTGGGAGTTAAAATGGAAGAGAAAACGGTCCATTTTCTAGGAAAATGGTCTATTTTCCCAACCGTTTCCAGGACCAGAGACTCCAAAATTTCAAGGAGTTAAAACGCTCAAGAAAATGGTCCATTTGTGGCCAAAATGAACCATTTTGGACGCGTTTTTCCTTCCTAGACCAATCTGGATTTGGTTTGGTATTGCCTATAAATAGGACCCCTAGGGTATTTTCATCACGTTTTGTTTTCAGCACTTTTCTTTAAACAAGTTAGTTTTCTCTCAAGTCAGTTTCAATGAGAAAAAAAGTGTTCTTCTCCAAGTTCAACCTAGGGCTTCCTTCTCCAAAGCTTCAGAACTCCTTCACTAATTCAAGAATCATCTTCTACCAGGTATGTGGGTATTCAGTAAGGTTTTAGTTCTCTCTTATGCCCAACGTTTCAGATTTTCATATGATTTTACAAGTTGTGAAAATAGGGTTCTTACCCAATCATGCTAAATTTTACAGAATTCAGTCCTCATGATTCCTACATGATTTATGTCTTATTTTAGAAGATTTACACCATGTTTTCAGTGACTTACATGAGCCTTTACAAGAACTTTAAGAAATCGAGAATTTAGCCTAAAATTATAGTATTTTCATGAGAATGGATTTTCTTCAAAATTTGACCTAAATTACTTTTCAAGCACGAAATTTGTCAGTTTTTAGTCTACAGGTTTTCTTTGAAACTTCTCATGAGTTAAATTCTCCTTCAGAGCTCAGCTCAGATTATCAGCATCAGTCTATATAAGTATGCATGATTTTCAATCCAGTTATTTTAGTAAGAAATAACTATGCATGATCTAGCAGGCTTCATCTTACCTTCAATATGTTTTACAAGAATATGTTTTAAATATAGACCTTCAAGACATGCCATCAATGATTATGAACTTAGTAGATTTCGTGATTAGCATAGTATCCAGATATTCCATCAATGATTACGAACTCAGTAAGCTTCATGATTAGTATGACATCTAGATGTGTCCACATGCTTTATGAATAGTTTTCAGTTATGTAGTCTTTCAAAAATCATTCAGTTTAGTTAAGTTCTGATGCAGCATTCCAGAGCTCCAGTTTTAAAAGAGCTATTAGAATTAAGTTTGGGAGTAGTACTTAGAGTTGCGTTGGACTAAGGTTCAGCGTACCTAAAGTCCCAGAACTACGTGCCACCATAGGTTATTTAGCCCCTCAGTTGGGCCACAGAACTAGTGATCACATCAGTCATGCCTTTATACCCTGGCAAGGTATATTGGGTCCTCTTGATGGGTTGTATACATCGAACTTCACGTTTAGCTCACGTGGTTTATGTCGGTTAACATACTCTCCCACAAAATTAGACGTAGTAGTTGTGTACTAGGCCCTCAGTTCAGTTTCACAGTTTTTAAATTACATTTTTCAGAATATCCTTACATGTCAGATTTTGTGCATTTTATGTTTGGGCCTGAGTACTACAAATGCAACTTATAGTTTTTAAACAGCTCATCAGTATTTTCAGCATGCTTAGTATCTCATAGTCTATGTATCTCACAGCTTACCACCCAGAAATATTTTATACTCTTCAGTAAAAGAGGCCATGTTTTATAGCATTGACTTATGCATTCTCAAGTATCATTTTCAAAGTTAGTGCATTATCCCACATGCTCAGTACATTCAAAGTACTGATCGCATACCTTTTTGTGTTACATCCTTTTGATGATGCAGGTTTTAGTGCTAGCTCCCAGAATCATGCTCAGACAGATCGCAGCTTCCAGTCAGCAAGGAGCGAGTTCTCTTTTTTTCAGGAACTCCAGTCAGTTAGTAGTTATTGCGGTTATTTCAGTTGTTATACATTGATGAAAGATAGTTGGGGGTCATGTCCTGGCTAACCATAGTCAGTGTTAGTAGAGGCTTGATATAAAGTCAGTCAGTCAGTTGTATCAGTTTTTCAAAAAAGTTGTATTTCAGTTTATAAAACTTCAGTTTATTACAGTACTCTTCAGGAGCTCATCATATGTTTCAGCTTTCGCATAATATTTTTCAATTTATCTATTTCTATTTAGTTGCTCATGAATTATGCCAGCAAGAAGGGTTATCTTGGGATCACTTGTGGTCTCAGGTCCCGTGTTACGTCTAGGGTGTAGGCTCGGAGCATGACATCCCACATCGCTAGAAATCCCTAAAAATCCATCTAAATTCTCTTATAAATAGCCTCACTATTCCTTTGGTAAGGCGGGCTTTGGAGTCAAGGGTTTTCACGGATAGAAACTCTCTAAGACTCCTTTGAGCGTGAGTTTTTGGCTAGAAAATTCGAAGTTTGCCTTTTCGGCGATATTGAAGTTCTCCGGCAAAGCTTGTGAGTCCCGTTCGCTGCTCCTCAAAAGGTTAACCTTCTTCATCTTATTTTTTCTCTCTTATTTGATTCGTAGTAGTATAATACCATAATTATTTGAATTGAATTTGTGAAGCAGGGTAAAATGTTGGCGAATTTACTGTTTAGTATGTAGATATTTTGAAGTTTTGGTTTCTGTTTTTCTTGTTGTTTATGGTTGTTATGTATGCTTGTTTATGTTAGTTCTAGGCATAAGCAGTGTGTCTGTGTTCATAATAAAGTTTCATGCCTATTTAAATTGCATCACGATTAGACGATTAAGAGTTAAAAATCTGCTCTTGGAATTAGTATGTATATGAGTTTATGATTCTGATTAGATTGACCTTAAAAACCATGAGTTTCTTTACATACTTCTTGGTCCAAACTATTTGCATCTAGCTACTCTTTGAGGAATTGAATGAACTGGTCCTTTATGGGTTAAAGTATTTGCGTAGCAATATATTTTCCCCTATGTACAGTGTATGAGCTCCATGAAGTTTAGACTTGAAAATTTTATATATTGATTTGTCTGTATTTTCTTTTCTTCTTCTCTTGTGAGTATTTGTGCATAAAAGAAAGTATGATACATGACACATTTGTTACTCTTTGAAATTTAAGAAATTATTGTGTGGTTCTATCAAAACAGTTGTCTTGTAGCATGTGGCGTTAATATCCTTTGATGAACGTCTCATCTTGGTTCTTTTCTTTGAAAATAGCTTGAAGTCAAGCATGTTGAATTTTTCTGAAATTTGTGTTAAACCTCCCTCCAAAATGCAAGCATGTCATAATCTTTAGAACTACACACTAGGACCCTTTTATGGCTTGTGCCTCATATGATTACTATGTTGTTCTCGTATGACTTCTGCTACTTGTTGTACAACTCTACGTTATACTATGGTTTTCAGTATTCATTTTTTTCCCTTCTCAGTATCTCGATTCCATTTGATCAATTTGTATATAATATATTTTTGGAGCAATAGAACGTCTTACAAACGACATACATCCTTCAATTCGTTAGGCCTACCTTTGGCGTAAGAAGGTCACATATCTGTATAAGACGCGCTATGAATTATTTACATGTTATGCAATATATCTGCTTTTGTGTGATTGCGTGTTGCTTTAATTGAAGGTGAATTGATCCACTCCCACTAAAGTATTTTAGGGCCCATAAGCAGAAATACAAGTTCACAATACAAAATTCGACCAAACGATTCTTGGAGTTTTTCAAATTTCTCAGAAAAATCAAAACCTCCTTAAAATCCCTCTAAATCTTGTTCCTATATCTCCGAAAAGTCATCCGGAGACGCTTTGATCTTGTCAGAGCTAAATGGTCAAGAGTGTCCACAATCAATCAACTCAGAAGCTATATCTGAAAATGGTTTTTCCTTTATTTCTTTTCCTAAAATTGCACTTTTTATTTGTAATCGTGTCTTTGTAACAGCTTAAAATCCCCTATCCTTGATGTACGAACTACATTTGACCTGAATTCTCATGAATGAGATACGTAGGCGGCCTGTGTCGGCTTTGGTCAACCCCTTAGAAAAATTTATCTTTACCCTTTTTATCTTCAACTACGTGATGACCTGAATTCTCAAGAATGAGATATGTAGGAAGCCTTTGTCAGCTTCGATCACCCTTTTGTTTATTTCTAATTTTCTCCCGCTACAATTAGGGGAACTACGTTTGACCTGATTCCTGCTTCAACGGGATACGTAGGCGTCATAACAGCTCAGTCATATCACGCCAAGAAATGAAAATTGGGGTAGAATTTTCTAGAAAGAAATCTCAAAAATTCAGAAAGCAAATATCGTTCTTCAGCAAATCAGTATGCATATTATGCCGATGAGTGTAATCAAAATGAATTTTGAGAAAAAATCTCAATATTCCCACAGAGTGTCAAACCCCTTATCAACGGAACAGAGTTCGTCACAAAACCTCTAACTGGGGCAGAAATTTTGAGGATGGCCTCAAAATTTCCACTAAGCCTCATCTGTGATTCAGAGATAAACTCCAAGAATTCTCCAACAAGAGAAACAGGAGAATTTGTATAAGAGTAATATATAGTTAGAAGGTTCTACAAACTAATAACTAAATAAAATGGAAATAAGCACCAAAATATCAGATCAACTTCAGAAATATCAGCTGCAACAAAGTCCAAGTGGACTAATCACCAGTTATGAAATATTTCTCGAAGGGCCATTTTTCAAACTTCCCATATATGATGCTGAAGAATCTCTAGAGCTCGCCAGTAGTGTGTCAGGTATATTAAGGCCTCGAATGAAGGACGTTCCTTGAGATATTACATGACATGACAAGATTGGCAGAGACCATCTCCAAATCATTCTTCAAAATCATTATTTTTCAAACTTGGTTGAAAAATCTTTATATCAAAACTACTCTTTTGAAAATTGATCTTGTCTTACATCTACCATGAATCGGGGAATCAATCCAGATGCCCAAAGATGATAAGCACCCAGAGATCAGTTTACCTAAAAACTAATAATTTTTCTGTGGATGCAAGTTATCCCAGGATCGACAAAAGATCAGCAAAGGATTATAATTATCCAGCATATTCCTTTATTCGAAAGAATACAACAAAGCTGAATGCCCAAAGTCACAAGAAGGAGTCAAGACGATTGGAAAGATCCCAAGGCGCCAAAACTTTCCAAGACTAAAAATTATTTTATGGATACAGGGATCACCAGACAAGGAGAGAATGGAGACGTCCGCCTCAAATTCCTAACAAGTCATTTATCACAATGAACATGCAAAGTTCAAGAATGATATTTGTAGTTGTGCCCAGAGCCAGGGTTCAACCATTCCTTTACAATTGAAAAACCTCTTGCTTGACCATTTTACCTTGAAAAAGGAGGATGTTGGCAAACAAGGGAATTTCATTTATGTTGTGAATGCTTTCTTTAAAGCTTTTCCAAAATTTAATTGTAGTCGCCAGCAAAAGCGACATTATTTCTACTAATTGTTTACCCTGAGCGTAGGAACATGCTAGGAAGTCAACATGACAACAAACTGATCGAAGAGATCATCAAATGAGGGAAGAGAAATGATGTCCTCTTCAAACCCCCTAGTAAATCATAGATCACAGCGAACGTATGATGTTCAAGAGCGGTATTTATAACTGCCCCCAGAGATGGGGTTCAATCATTCACTTATATGACCTCTTGTTTGTCTACCACCTAAAAAAGAGGATGATATTTTCAAACAACGTCATCTATCTTTTTCTACAAATGCTTTCTTTAAGCTTTTCTTGACATTTTAACTTTAGTCTCTAGTAAAAACGACATTGTGTCTACTGATCATTCGCTTTGAGCGCAAGTATATGTGAAAGGCATCAACAAGACAAGCACCGTATTAAAGGTGATGTTTTCTTCAACTATCGCGAGGAATATTGTATTATTATTCTTGTTGCAAGAACCACGTGTTAGGTCCAAAGGTATCCATTCAAGTCAAAATTGAAAGAGGATGGCGCTCGTCAAAATTAAAAGAGGATGTCGTACAAATGGATGTCTATAAGTGTCACGACCCAGACCATCGTGAGTGGCACCCACCCAACCTTCGGATGAGCAAACCAGTAGAGTTCAACCCTTTGCCTAGACTAACAGCCTAAAACCAGCAAATAGAAAATAACCTAGCAATTAAACAATGCAAAAACTAAAGCTTTAATATATCCTGCGGAAAATCCCTTTGAGGAACTGAAAGCCATTGTACCAAACATCACTACCAATATCTAGAATACGGGGATGCAACCCTAAAAGAAAATACGAATTAGTTTCAAGTCTGAAACAAGTGGACTGCAACTCTAAAGATAAGCCAAAGGTAGCTTGATCAAACAGCTCACTCTTGAAGTCAGAAATCGTCAGTGCTAAAGATGAGGTCGCGTCTCAGCCGCTGGAAGATTTCCTGTACTCACAAAAAGAAAAGCAAGTACAGTATCAGTACACCCCCACTGTGTACTGGTAGGATCATCAGCCAGTTTTCAGATAAACAGTATATAAACAGTACGACAATATCAAGTAATGGCTATGGAAAACATGCAATAATATCAACAGACACAATTAGACTACAAGTCTCACTTAGCTTATTCCCGCATGAATCCACCACCTATACTCTAAGCCACAACCATGTATCAGTAACTATACCTTTCTGTCTAGCCCGGACCCACCCTGGGATCCCCTCTAGACAACATCAAAAATCAATGAACAATTCGACCTAAACCAAGACCAACACAACAGTTTACAGAAGTTCCCCGGCCTCTCAAGGACCATCAAACCAATAACACATTTCAATAATCAACCCGGTCCACTCACGGAACCAATATCAATCAATGCAACACAATAATGAAAATTCAATGATGCAACAAAAGTAAACCCGTACTAGGCGTGGTACCCGTGCCAACCAATTGTTATACCCGTACCAGGCGTGGTACCCGTGCGAACCATTTGTTATACCCATACCAGGCGTGGTACCCGAGCCAACCGAATGTCAATAATCCACAGTCAAATGCATGACCAAACAACTTGTAAACCAATAAGCAAATACCGTTCAAATCACAGACTGTAAAGCAGGAACCTTAGACATTCTACACAACTCCCCTAAGCAATGTAATTCATACAAACACTTAGATATGAGTATAAGAATATTCAACATTCACAGAAATCGTAAGTCATAACCTACTTCGAAATGAT
>QJPP01001792.1:5000-28618 GCA_003996215.1 Jaltomata sinuosa | reverse complement strand
TAGCTTTAGTTTATCTTTTGCTTCATGTACTCTATTCCCATTCAGAGACATCTGTATATATAGTTTTGGTTTACTTGTACTCCATGTATGTAGTTTGGCTCTGTACTATGATACCAGGTCTTGGGGTTTGGTTTAGTTTCCGCATATGTATATATTTATATCCCTGTTATCTATTTTATTCGTCTTGTTCCCTTTTTGCTAGATAGTAGACCATTACTAACTGTTCTGGGCTACGGGAATTGGTCCGCCTACTGGGGGGTTGTAGGCGCTATCATGACCGAGAAATCAGGTCGTGACACGGGGACGCATTATAGTAATTTGTTCCAACCCGAGACATAAATAAAGACAGGGATAATCAGACTTGCTAGAAGAGCCGATGTACAAATAAAGAATCTGTTTTGACATGAAATGGATATATCCATATATCTCTGACTCATATTTACGAGATGATAAAATATGGCAAAAGATATATCAAAAAATAGTTCGCGTAGGAATGGACGTATTGGTTCACGTAAGGGTGCACGTAGAATACCAAAGGGAGTTATTCATGTTCAAGCAAGTTTCAATAATACCATTGTCACTGTTACAGATGTATGGGGTCGAGTAGTTTCTTTGTCCTCTACCGGTACTTCTGGATTCAAAGGTACGAGAAGAGGAACACCATTTGCTGCTCAAACCGCAGTAGAAAACGCTATTCGTACAATAGTGGATAAAGGTATGCAACAAGCAGAAGTCATGATAAAAGGTCCCGGTCTCGGAAGAGATGCAGCATTACAAGCTATTCATCGAAGTGGTATACTATTAACTTTCATACGGGATATAACTTCGATGCCACATAATGGTTGTAGACCACCGAAAAAAAGACGTGTGTAGAACTGAACATTGAAGAAATCTCAAGAGAAATAAAAGATTCGATGATCTAATCAAATAATAGTACTATGGTTCGAGAGAAAGTAACAGTATCTACTCGGACACTACAGTGGAAGTGTGTTGAATCAAGAACAGACAGTAAACGCCTTTATTATGGACGCTTTATTCTGTCTCCACTTACGAAAGGCCAAGCCGACACAATAGGCATTGCGATGTGAAGAGATTTACTTGGAGAAATAGAAGGAATATGTATCACACGTGTAAAATCTGAGAAAGTCCCACATCAATATTCTACCATAACGGGCATTCAAGAATCGGTACATGAAATTTTAATGAATTTGAAAGAAATTGTATTGAGAAGTAATCTATATGGAACTTATGACGCGTCTATTTGTGTCAAGAGTCCTGGATATGTAACTGCTCAAGATATCATCATGCCACCTTATGTAGAAATCATTGATAATACACAACATATAGCTTGTTTAATGGAACCAATTGATTTTTGTATTGGATTACAAATAGAGAGAAATTGTGGATATCTTATAAAAACGCCGCATAACTTTGAAGATGGAAGTTATCCTATAGATGTTGTATTCATGCCTGTTTGAAACGCGAATCATAGTATTCATTCTTATGGGAATGAGAATGAAAAACAAGAGATACTTTTTATCAAAATATGGACAAACGGA
This sequence comes from Jaltomata sinuosa, assembly GCA_003996215.1. Lineage (NCBI taxonomy): Eukaryota > Viridiplantae > Streptophyta > Magnoliopsida > Solanales > Solanaceae > Jaltomata > Jaltomata sinuosa. The sequence continues at coordinate 27,059 of QJPP01001792.1, read as the reverse complement.
AGTTTAACTCCGAAAGAAGCACTTCATGAAGCATCCCAAAATTTAATTGATTTATTTATTCCCTTTTTACATATAGAGGAAGACAACTTATATTTACAGGACAATCAAAACACGGTTCCTTTATCCCCTTTTACCTTTCATGATAAATTGGCTAAACTCATAAAAAACAAAAAAAAAATAGCATTAAAATCGATTTTTATTGACCAATCAGAATTGCCTTCCAAGATCTATAATTGCCTCAAAATGTCCAATATATATAAATTATTGGACCTTTTGAACAACATCCAAGATGATCTTATGAAAATTGAACATTTTTGTAGCGAAGATATAAAACAGATATTGGGCATTTTAGAAAAATATTTCGTAATTGATTTAGCAAAAAATAAGTTTTAAATCTATTGGACTTACTTAGTGAAAATAGATTTAAAATCTTTAGCACAATTAATATATCATATATTAGAAATAAATTAAGAATGAAATTGAATAATTGAATAGATGTATCTAGGGAGAATTCGCTTTGAAGAAACTATTCCCTAGATACACATGTCGTGTTATTTCACAATTGAATCAATTAAAATTTTTTAAAAAGACCTAAAGTTTGGGATTTATAAATAGGTAATGTTGCACCAATGCCCAACCAAAGGGAGACTGCGGTACCAATCAAAAAGACTGTGTTCGCTACTGGACGGCGAAATGGATTTTGGAATTTATTAACATTCTCTAAAAAAGGTACTGTTAATAATCCCGCAGGTACTGAAACCATTAAAAGAACTCCTAATAATTTATTGGGCACTTTACGAAGTATTTGAAATACAGGAAAGAAATACCATTCAGGTAAGATTTCCAAAGAGGTTGCAAATGGATCTGCTGGTTCACCAATCATTGATGGTTCTAAAATGGCTAAGCCTACATTACATGCAATTGTACCTAGAATTACTACTGGAAAAATATATAAAAGATCGTTGGGCCATGCGGGCTCTCCATAATAATTATGACCCATACCTTTAGCCAATTTAGCTCTTCATACAGGATCATTCAAGTTAGGTTTTTTTGTTATTGGGATAGGTGAATTCTTATAGATCCATCCCCCGAGGGAACTGGACATGATAATTTTTAATCATCCAGTTCGAGCAAGAATAAAAAGAACCAAACGAATCCATATATCCATATAATATATATATATATATGGTACCTGTATTTACACATACACATATATGATATAGTATAGGAATGGTTCAATGTAAGAAAAATTTGCCTGAATTCTTTTTTATGGAGTTGCAACTATCCATTATAAAACAAAGAATTTCGTTCTTATAAGTAAATACTCAAGACCCGAGTAGGCTTACAAATCAGATCATGATATGATCAAGCGCTTTCTGGGTCGTCTCAGACCTTCTAATTGGTATTTAGCTCCAAAATGCTTGGAGATACATATACAAGGTTTGCTTGTTACTAATATAGTCTAGCCTCTCTTCTTCTTTAGATCCCTTCTTTCACTCCGATAGTAGTATGGATCGTGTCAATGCAGAGGAAATGAATACATTTACATACTATTAAATCATATAAGTGAACTAGATAAAACAGAATCTTGATTCCGTTTCATCTAGTTCACTTATACTGGATCTTACGGAGTCTGCTCATGTACAACATGATTCGGACCTGATCATAGAAAAGATTCTCTTTAAGCGAACCAGCCTATCCTCTGTATAAGGCTTACACGATGATTGGAACAAAGACACATTTGGTTGTGAATTCCCATGTGGCAGGCATATATCTACACAGACCAATCAATAGTTCAAGTCACACACTCCCATAATCCATTTTCTCTTCAAAAAATTCCCTTCAATCCCCCCGTTTAGTTGACATGAATAGTTAAAGGGAAATATCCAAATCCATGTCTTATTATTTTCAATAATCCATACTTGTAGCAATGAAATCTTATATATTCCTCCACCAAGTGATAAATGATTGATTACAAATATTTAGGATATATTTTTATTTTATCTATCTATAAAGACCCAGAAATACCTTGTTTACGTATCATTGGAAAGTGCATTAACATAAATATGGTAGTAACAAGTGGTAATACAAAAGTGTGTAAACTATAAAAACGAGTCAAAGTAGATTGTCCCACACTAGCGCTTCTGCGCAATAATTCGACCAAAGCCGATCCTATTACAGGAATAGCATCAGGGACACCTGTTACTATTTTCACTGCCCAATAACCAATTTGGTCCCAAGGTAAGTAATAACCAGTTACGCCAAAAGATGCGGTTAATACAGCTAGAACCACACCTGTAACCCAAATCAATTCACGAGGTTTTTTAAATACGCCGGTGAGATACACACGAGTTCCAAAAGTTCCTTTCCAAAGTCTTGGAGAGGAAGATGCATCTTGGGTTGACGTATAGTGCGACTTGTCAGATATATTGGGTCATATCGCATTTCCCCGTTCTCTCCCCCGATCGAGATATCCCCCATTTTGCCCAAGAAAGATCAATTGAATCATCAAAAATTTGGAGCGTGAAGTGCAATTAGATCCATTTTTGAGGGGATTCATATTACTATTATCAATTAGAATAATTTATGGTTGGCTTAGTTGGACTAAAAAAATGAAGTATCCAGGCTCCGTTTAGAAAAAACCCAATTGGATTGGTAAGATATCTATCATTGCTATTCATATTTTTTCTTTGTAAAGAGATCTCGATTGTCAAGCAAAGTTATCTCAACTCTAATAAATACTTGTGTAAAATGAATTGAAAAAAAAAAAGAAATACAAAAAGAAATGGTAATGGGAGCATTTGTCCTATATGTACAAATCCAAATCGGGCGGATCTTTACCCGAAGTAGAGCATAAACCTAAAAAGATGAAACAGACCCATTCAGGAACAAGAAAATACCATCGCGGTTTGGATTAAATCTCGATGAAATAATACATCAATGAGAAGTTGATTCGATAAGTTTATTAACCCTTTCTTATAACATCTAATTTTGTAATGGAAAATATAAAAAAGGAGTCAAAACTCGTCTTTATTGAAAAATCGAAGAAAATCCCTTTCGTTAGAAGTAAGAAAGAACATTTCCAGAAAAAAAGAAAGAGGACTGGAATCTTGTCACGATCCGATTTCTCGGTCATGATGGCACCTACAACCCCCGGTAGGTGAACCAATCCCCGTAACCCAGGACAGTTAGTAATGGGCTACTATCTAACAAATAAGGGAACAAGACAAAGAGAATAGATAACAGGGATCTAAATATATACATATGCGGAAACAAAACCAAACCCCAAGACCTGGTATCATAGTATAGAGCCAAAATTACATACATAGGGTGCAAACGTTCCAAAACCATATATACAGATGTCTCTGAATGGTAATAGAGTACATGAAGCAAAAGATAAACTAAAGCTAAGCTCCGATCGCCAAGAGCTCACCCTCAGCCTGAAGTAGTCTCCAACAGATCTCCAAGCACGATTCACGACGGTCTAACGGCGATGGCCCACGCTAGGATCTGCACCCCAAAGATGCAGGGGGTAGGGGTGAGCACCAAATGCGAAGCATAAGGTACCCAGTAGGTATCATAGGCCGACTGGGCACATATAAGATAAAAGCGTAGTAACAGACATAATAGAAGCAAGCAGTCACATAAATCAACGAAAGGTACACAGGAACTAGCCCAGAGGGAAATCAACAGAACCACATGTGAGGCTAGTAAGCAGAATATACACACCATAGGCACAGGTGAAAGTAAGAAATAACGCACCTGGGGTCCTTGTAATAACAGTGTATACAAAATAAGTTTATGAAATGGACGGTATACCGGTAACCTCAAGTGTAAGAAGAGGGAAAGAGTAATGATAGGCATGCTCAGAGACATAAATCAAACTCAACTAATTATATCAATCTCAATCCAGAAACTAACAGTTTAGCAGTAACCAACTTCATTCTTAACCGTAACAGGGAATAATTCTGTAAGTAAATAGCAAGAGTCTACCTACAGTCCCCCGGCCGCCCATACAACCGAGGAACACAAACAAGTGAAAACAAACCCTCCGGCATCCCATACTATCGGAGCGTACAATCAACACACAACAAACAAGGGTGGAGCCTCAAACAATGAATGATATGATGCATAAAGATCTCAAGTGAAATGGTATCTCTGTATCTACCTCCTCCGGCGCCGATCCGGCCCAGCAGGTAGGTTCTTTGGAAGGACGCTGCCCGTATACCTCTACTCCACCGTACACCCTTCCTCCGGCACACGCAGCCCGTAGCCCCTGGCCCGGAAGGCAAGGTCCATGGAGGTCCCTAACCCCATACTAAAACTCAGTATCAACACATGTCGTCCGGAAGCAAGTCCGATTTCAAGATAGAGACCCAGTCTCTAATATGCATGCCCAGACCCTGTCCAGGACTAAAGTAGTAGGAAAATAACTCAAAAACCCCTCCAAGGGTGCCCGGGCATAACCGGGTCTAAACAGTAGAAAGTCATCTCAGGTGCTCGGTCCGATCGAGGCTAAAAATCATCTCAAGTAACAAGAAAACTCAACTAGCACCCCGGCCCTGCCGAGTCTAACGTTAATCGTAAAACTGATGATTTAAAACATAATTTTACTTTCTTGCCCAAGAATATTCACAAGTTAAATCAAACCATTTCCAAATTATTTCCATAAAAAATGGGGCCCCCGGGCCATGCAAGGTTTAGAAAATATTGCCAGTAGGCCCGAAGCCATAATCGTAGTAAAACATGTATAAAACCTCTTTATATGCATGAAAATGGTATGATCAAACACAATAGCTGCCCAGCAGCTCACAATCAACCTATCAACCCTGCACAGGCCCACAGCTACTCAGCAAGCATAACCAGCCTAGAAGGATAATTCTATGTCCGGGACTCGCGGACATTCCCAAAATCCCACCTTCTATATTCCAGAGTCAACAAGGCCTCACAGGACCACAAGGGTAAATAAAATATATCGGCAAATACTACAAGCAACGGAGAAACAAAAGAAGGCAGACATGAATAAAACGGTCGAGGTCTGTAGTACCAACCTAATAAATCAACCCAAGGATGCCCATTAATACAATTTTATTCTATATATGCGGAGTCTAGGGAAAATAAATCGTAACCTACCTGTAGTCCGATGACAAGCTTGAACTTCTCCGAAAAATCCCCAACACGAAATCAAACTCGAACTCGGGCTTGAATAACTTGACGTAGATAATTGATTATCAAATATTACATCAAAATCCTTTGTTTCGTTAATGTGAATGTACAAAAACTTATCTTGTGCAAATGTTAGTAAAAGAACTTGTAGAGAAATTGGTTGCCAAATGATGAGCAAATGGATAACTGCAATTATAAATATATTCTGCTAAGCATTGACGAAATGCATACTACACTTTAATTAAAATGTCCAAGTTGACATGTGGCAGCCCCTAATTATTGAGAAATTGTTGTACTCTTTCCTCCACTTCCACGTGGAAGTGGAGGTGGCAACCAATTTCATCCCGTTAAGTATATACTCGGGTATTGCATAGGTTCGTGGTAAAATAAATATAATATTTTAAATATATCCCAATAAATAGAAAATTATTTCCAATAAAACCTACTATATTATAATAATAAATTTCAACATAACTAAATTTACTATCTCCGTAAAAATATTACAATGTATAAAAACCTTATAAAATAAATACATATACACTTATATCGTAACAAAAATATTTTTCATAAACCTTTAAAATATTTTGAAAAGGTAATAATAATATAACCTTTTACCAAATTCAACTTTAAAATAAAATATTTTCAAATATACGCGCGATGCTATTAAAATTCTTAAGCTTAGGCTCGTAATTCACCATCGCACGATTTTGATACTCAAAAACTCTCTTGGAACCCTCCCTTATGTTTTCTCACTGTTTCAGAACTGAAATGGCGTTTTAAAACGTGAAGTTGAGGCTTAAATCGAGTTTGACCCGACCCGGTTTGCGACCCGGTTCGCAACCCATTTTCTGCCAGACAGTCCGCGGTAAAACAGTCATAACTTTTTCCTCCGAGATCAGTTGGACATGAGGTTTTGTGCATTGGAAACTAGACTCGTAGACCTTCGATTTGATATTTTGGGGGACTTCTAACTCTTTATATACTGAGAGAAAAGCTCCGAGATATTTTACCCAAAGTTCAGAAAATTTATTAAAGGAACTTACGATAACTTTTGCCGACTTACTTGTCTTCAAAACTTATAATGCGACCAAACAAAAGGACCCGACACCAAAATACCGGTCCTGACAAGCCTTAAGTGACTTGGGGCCGCTACAAACACGCTCTACTGGTTCAAGGAAAACGTATACATGGAAATAACCGGAAGGGTCATTACATCATCCACTACTAAAAAGGACTTTCGTCCTCGAAAGTCAAGGTCAAGGGGGTACCTGAAGGCTCAAACAGCTGCGGATACTGGGCTCGCATATCTCTCTCGGTCTCCCAGGTAGTCTCCTCGACTGGACGGTGCCTCCACTGAACCTTAACAACCGGGATCTCTCAAGACCTTAATCTCCTGAGATCTCTGGCCAAAATAGCTGCCGGCTCCTCAACAAAGGCTAAACCCTCACCCAACTAAACTGAATCCCACTGAAACACATGAGACTCATCTGGGACATACTGACGCAACATCGAAACATGATATACAGGATGTATAGCTGAAAACATCGGAGGGAAGGCTAGCTGATAGGCAACGCTACCAACCCTCTGAAGAATCTCAAATGGCCCAATGTACCTGGGGCTAAGCTTGCCCCGCCTACCAAATCTCGTCACGCCCTTCATGGGCGATACACGGAGAAACACCAAGTCACCGACACTAAACTCCAAGGCACGAAGCCTACGATCAGCATAACTCTTCTGCCTGCTTTGAGCTGCCCGAAGTCTGTCCTGAATCCCTCAGACTCGGTCTAAGGAATCTCGAAGCAAATCTGTGCTCTGTGGCCCAGCACTAAAACCATCAAACCAACCTACCGGTGATCTGCAACGCCTGCCATACAAAGCCTCAAAAGGTGCCATACCGATACTCGAATGGAAGTTGTTATTATAAGCAAACTCTGCCAAGGGGACAAACTGATCCCAAGAACCTCCAAAGTCAAGAACACAGGCCCGAAGCATGTCCTCCATAATCTGAATGGTCCTCTAGGAATGACCATCTGTCTGAGGGTGGAAAGCGGTACTAAGACGAACCTCTGTAGCCAAATCTCGCTGAATAGCCCTCCAGAACTGAGATGTGAACTGAGTGCCGCGGTCTGAAATGATAGAAGCTGGGACCCCATGAAACCGAACAATCTCACGAAGGTAGATTTGAGCTAACCTCTCTGCACCATAAGAATTATGAACCGGCAAGAAATGTGCTGACTTAGTTAGTCTATCAACAATCACCCATATGGAATCAAACCTATGAGAAGTACGAGGCAAACCAACAATGAAGTCCATAGTAATCCCTTCCCACTTCTACTCAGGAATGGGAAGTCGCTGCATCAAACCACCAGGTCTCATTTGCTCAAACTTAACCTGCTGGCAATTCAAGCACCGAGATATGAAATCCGCTATATCCCGCTTCATACCACTCCACCAGTAAAGCTCCCTCAAGTCTCTATACATCTTTGCTGTCCCAGGGTGAATGGAGTATCTAGTACAATGTGCCTCATGAAGTATCAACTGAATCAAATCACTAGTCCTCGGAACACAAAGGCGACTATCAAACCTCAGAACCTCATCTGAATCTAGAGTAGCCTGGCTGGTCTCACCCTAAACAACTCGATCACGAAGGTCACACAACTGCTGATCCTCAAACTGATGGCTCTGAATCTGATCAATCAAAGTAGAATGAACCTCAATACTGGCGAGAACTCTGCTAGGATCTGACAAGTCAAGCCTAACCAAATGGTTAGCCAAGGACTGGATGTCCAAGGCCAATGGTCGCTCTGAAACTGAAAGAGAAGCTAGGCTACCCATACTCACTGCCTTCCGGCTCAAGGCATCCGCTACCACGTTTGCCTTTCCCAGATGATACATAATAGTGAAGTCATAGTCCTTCAGTAACTTGACCCATCTCCTCTGTCTCGAGTTCAACTCTCACTGACTCGTGATATACTGAAGACTACAGTGATCAGTGAAGATCTCACAGTGAACTCCATACAGGTAATGCCTCCAGATCTTGAGCGCGAAAACTACCGCTGCCAACTCTAAGTCATGAGTGGGGTAGTTGCGCTCGTGAACCTTCAGCTGCCTCGACGCATATGCCATTACACGACCCTGCTGCATCAACACACAACCAAGACCAACCCCAGAAGCATCACAATACACGGAGAAGCTCTGACCCTCAACGACAAAGTCAAACTGGAGCTGAAGTCAATAAGGCCTTAAGCCTCTGGAAGCTATCCTCACACTGATCCGACCACTGAAATGGGATATCCTTCCTAGTCAGCATAGTCAAGGGTGCTGCTATGGAAGAAAATCCCTCAACGAACCATCTGTAGTAACCCGCTAACCCAATAAAGCTGCGAACCTCAGTAACAGTAGTAGGTCTAGGCCACTCACAAACCGCTGAAATCTTTTCCCGGATCAACCCTAATCCCATCCTTAGACACCACGTGCCCTAGGAATGCAACTGACTCAAGCCAAAACTCACACTTTGAGAACTTGGCATAAAGCCGATGATCTCTCAAAGTCTAGAGTATAACCCTCAATGTGGACTCGCTCATGCTCATACTACTACGCGAGCTTATACTAAGTATGTCGTCTATGAAACAGATCACACATATGAGTTCAAATACAGGCCAAGAACTATGTGCATTCAAGTTCATAAAGGCTGCTGGGGGCATTAGTCAACCCAAAAGACATCACCAGGAACTCATTAGATGCCATAACGTGTCCTGAATGCTGTCTTTTAGGAATGTACCTCCGCCCTAATGCCTCAACTGATGGTAGCCAGACCTACAAAATCAATCTTTGAAAACGACTTGAACCCTGAAGCTGGTCAAACAAAGTCATCAACTTTCGCATCGAATTACCTATTCTTCACTGTCACCGCTATTCAGTTGCGGATAATCAAATACACTGACGCATCGACCCATCCTTCTTCTTCACGAGAGAAGACAAGGAGCCCACCACAAGGCTGACACACTACGGGTGTCCTAATAAACCCCTTAGCTAACAGATCCTGGAGCTGCTTCTTAAGCTCTCTCAACTCAGCAGGAGCCATACGGTAAGGAGAAATAGAAATGGGCCTAGTGCCCGGCTCTAACTCAATAGCGAAATCAATATCTCTCTCAGGTGGAAGGCCTGGCAGGTCAGTAGGAAACACATCGAGGAAGTCTCTAACCACAGGAACAGACTCAGGAGAAGTAGGGTCAGCACTAACATCTCAGACATATGCTAGATATGCTAAACACCCACGGGAAATCAACTTCCTAGCTCGAAGACAAGAGATGATCCCAGATGGTGCATGTCTAACAGAACCCTGCCATACAACCGGGGATACACCGGGCACAACTATGGTAATGGTCTTGGCATAACAATCTAAAACCACACGGTGATGGGATAACCAGTCCATGCCCAGTATCACATCAAAATCTAGCATATCAAGAATCATCAAGTCACCCAAGTCTCTGAATCACCAATAGATAGCATACAAGATCTCACAATCCGATCCACTACTAAAGAATCTCCTACTGTGGTCGAAACATAAACAGGAATAGATAATGGCTCACTAGCCAACCCCAAGCAAGGCACAAAGTAGGCAGATACATATGAACAAGTGGATCCAGGATCAAATAAAGCCATAGCAGACTGATGGCACACAGAAATCGTACCTGTAATCACAGCATCTGAGGCCTCTGCCTCTGGTCTCCTAGGGACCGCGTAAAACTGATGACGACCTCCACCTGCCCGACCGCCATCCCTACCACCTGCTCTGCCGCATGGAGCACCACCTCTCCCCTGACGACCACCTCCTCTAGCCGGAGGCTGAACTGCTCATAAAGGCTCAGCCAGCTGAACTGTACCCTGCTGAGGGCAATCTCTAGCAAAATGACCAATCGCACCACAAGTAAAACAAGCCCCTGACGGCCTACTCAGTCGAGATGAACCAGCAGATCCAATATGACCACCACGACCTGATGCCCCAAAAACTGTACCCCTCGAAGACTGGCCGCCATAGCCCTGATGGCTGCTCTGACCTTGCTCGAACTGGGTACTACCGAAAGTCTGAAGGGAAGCCTGAACCGGTCGGCTGGACTGACCCTGGTACTGCTGTGGCTGATAACTCCGGCTCTACTGGCCAGGACCTCTACCACCATATCTGGAACCACTGTAGACATCCTGATGCCGAGGCCTCTTATCTCTGGACCCCTGATCATGTCGCTGTAGGTCCTCCACAGTGCGGGCATAGTCTACGATAACCTGAAATGACCGACCACTGGCGACCAATATCTTAGCTGGCTGCCTGATCTTTGGTCTCAAATCCCATACAAATCTGCGAATCCTATCTGCCTCGGTAGGAATGATCATAGCTCCGAACGTTCCTAGCTGATGAAAACGGGTCTCATACTCCGAGATAGTCGTAGACCCCTGTACAAGGTGAGTAAAGTGCTCCCTGCGATACTCCTGATCACTCTGGGGTAGAAACTTGGCCATAAAGGCCTCATAAAACTCAGACCAGGTCAAAGGAGGTGACGACAGTGGTCTACAAGCAACCTGGGCCCTCCATCATAACTTCGCTGGGCCCTCCAACTGATAGGTAGTATAACCAACCCCGTGAGTCTCCAACAAACCCAAATGATGCAACATCTCCTCACAGGTAGTAATAAAGTCATGTGGATCCTGTCCAGAAGTACCAGCGAACCTCGAAGGTGCTAACCTAAAAAACCTACCCAACGCCTTCTGCTCTGACTCTGTCATAGCTGGGCGAGGAGCAAGAGGCTGTGCAACCGATGGAACCAGAATAACCTCCGCACGGGGAGCCATAGTAGCAGGCTGCGCTCCTGAGCTCTGTGCACCCAGGGCTGCCCCCTGAGCGGATGTCTGCGCTACCTCAGAAGGCCGCTCTCCAATCATACCCAAAAGCTGTAATAGTAACCCCCGAATATCTAGAGGCTGAGCTGCAACTGAACCTGGCACAGAAGTGGGCACTGGAGATGGTACTGGAGCTGGCGCTGGAGCTGGTGCTGGAGCTGGTGCTCGAGCTGGTGCTGGAACGGAAGGCTCATCTCTGCGTGATGCCGATGATCTCGTACGAACCATCTGCGGAAGAATGAAGTAGAACAAATGAGATTTCCAGAAACTTCAAGGGTTCCACGCACGACACAGAAGCAATGAGAGAGTCAAATTTCCTAAAATGACACTGTAGCCTCCCAAAGATTGAGTACGGACGTCTCCGCCCCGATCCGCAGGACTCTACTAGACATTGGCTCCTATACCTATGACACCGGTGAACCGAAAGCTCTAATACCAAGTTGTCACGACCCGAATTCTCGGTCATGATGGCACCTATAACCCCCGGTAGGTGAACCAATCCCCGTAGCCCAGGACAGTTAGTAATGGGCTACTATCTAACAAATAAGGGAACAAGACGAAGAGAATAGATAACAAGGATCTAAATATATACATATGCGGAAACTAAACCAAACCCCAAGACCTGGTATCATAGTATAGAACCAAAACTACATACATAGGGTGCAAACGATCCAAAACCATATATACAGATGTCTCTGAATGGTAATAGAGTACATGAAGCAAAAGATAAACTAAAGCTAAGCTCCGATCGCCAAGAGCTCACCCTCAGCCTGAAGTAGTCCCCAACAGATCTCCAAGCACGAATCATCACACGATCTAACGGCGATGACCCACGCTAGGATCTGCACCCAAAGATGCAGGGGGTAGGGGTGAGCACCAAATGCGAAGCATAAGGTACCCAGTAGGTATCATAGGCCGACTGGGCACATATAAGATAAAAGCGTAGTAATAGACAGAATAGAAGCAAGTAGTCGCAGAAATCAACGAAAGGTACACAGGAAACTAGCCCAGAGGGAAATCAACAGAACCACATGTGAGGCTAGTAAGCAGAATATACACACCATAGGCACAGGTGAAAGTAAGAAACAACGCACCTGGGGTCCTTGCAACAACAGTGTATACAAAATAAGTTTACGAAATGGACGGTATACCGGTAACCTCAAGTGTAAGAAGAGGGAAAGAGTAATGATAGGCATGCTCAGAGACATAAATCAAACTCAACTAATCATATCAATCTCAATCCAGAAACTAACAGTTTAGCAGTAACCAATTTCATTCTTAACCGTAACAGGGAATAATTCTGTAAGTAAATAGCAAGAGTCTACCTACAGTCCCCCGGCCGCCCATACAACCAAGGAACACAAACAAGTGAAAACAAACCCTCCGGCATCCCATACTACCGGAGCGTACAATCAACACATAACAAACAAGGGTGGAGCCTCAAACAATGAATGATATGATGCATGAAGATCTCAAGTGAAATGGTATCTCTGTATGTACCTCCTCCGGCGTCGATCCGGCCCAGCAGGTAGGTTCCATGGAAGGACACTGCCCGTATACCTCTACTCCACCGTATACCCTTCCTCCAGCACACGCAGCCCGTAGCCCCTGGCTCGTAAGGCAAGGTCCATAGAGGTCCCTGACCCCATACTAAAACTCAGTATCAACACATGTCATCCGGAAGAAAGTCTGATTTCAACATAGAGACCCAGTCTCTAATATGCATGCCCAGAACCTGTCCAGGACTAAAGTAGTAGGAAAATATCTCAAAAAACCCTCCAAGGGTGCCCGGGCATAACCGGGTCTAAACAGTAGAAAGTCATCTCAGGTGCTCGGTCCGACCGAGGCTAAAAATCATCTCAAGTAACAAGAAAACTCAACTAGCACCCCGGCCCTGCCGAGTCTAGCGTTAATCGTAAAAACTAATTATTTAAAACATAATTTTACTTTCTTGCCCAGAATATTCACAAGTTAAATCAAACCATTTCCAAATTATTTCCATAAAAAATGGGCCCCCGGGGCCATGCAAGGTTTAGAAATGGTGCCAGTAGGCCCGAAGCCCAAACTGTAGTAAAAACATGTATAAAACCTCTTTATATGCATGAAAATGGTATGATCAAACACAATAGCTGCCCAGCAGCTCACAATCAACCTATCGACCCTGCACAGGCCCACAACTACTCAGCAAGCATAACCAGCCTAGAAGGATAATTCTATGCCCGGGACTCGCGGACATTCCCAAAATCCCACCTTCTATGTTCCAGAGTCAACAAGTCCTCACAGGACCACAAGGGTAAATAAAATATATCGGCAAATACTACAAGCAACGGAGAAACAAAAGAAGGCGGACTTGAATAAAGCGGTCGAGGTCTGTGGTACCAACCTAATAAACCAACCCAAGGATGCCCATTAAGACAATTTTATTATATATATGCGGAGTCTAGGGAAAATAAACCGTAACCTACCAGTCGTCCGATGACAAACTTGAACCTCTCCGAAAAATCCCCAACACGAAATCAAACTCGAACTCGGGCTTGAATAACTTGACGTAGATAATTGATTATCAAATATTGCATCAAAATCATTTGTTTCGTTAATGTGAATGTACAAAAACTTATCTTTTGCAAATGTTAGTAAAAGAACTTGTAGAGAAATTGGTTGCCAACTGATGAGCAAATGGATAACTGCAATTATAAATATATTCTGCTAAGCATTGACCAAATGCATACTACACTTTAATTAAAATGTCCAAGTTGACATGTGGCAGCCCCTAATTATTGAGAAATTGTTGTACTCTTTCCTCCACTTCCACGTGGAAGTGGAGGTGGCAACCAATTTCATCCCGTTAAGTATATACTCGGGTATTGCATAGGTTCGTGGTAAAATAAATATAATATTTTAAATATATCCCAATAAATAGAAAATTATTTCCAATAAAACCTACTATATTATAATAATAAATTTCAACATAACTAAATTTACTATCTCCGTTAAAATATTACAATGTATAAAAACCTTAAAAAATAAATACATATACACTTATATCGTAACAAAAATATTTTTCATAAACCTTTAAAATATTTTGAAAAGGTAATAATAATATAACTTTTTACCAAATTCAACTTTAAAATAAAATATTTTCAAATATACGCGCGATGCTAATAAAATTCTTAAGCTTAGGCTCGTAATTCACCATCGCACGATTTTGATACTCAAGAACTCTCTTGGAACCCTCCCTTATGTTTTCTCATTGTTTCAGAACTGAAATGGCGTTTTAAAACTTGAAGTTGAGGCTTAAATCGAGTTTGACCCGACCCGGTTCGCGACCCGGTTCGCAACCCATTTTCTGCCAGATAGTCCGCGGTAAAACCGTCATAACGTTTTACTCCAAGATCAGTTGGACGTGAGGTTTTGTGCATTGGAAACTAGACTCGTAGACCTTCGATTTAGTATTTTGGGGGACTTCTAACTCTTTATATATTCAGAGAAAATTTCCGAGATATTTTACCCAAAGTTCAGAAAATTTATTAAAGGAACTTACGATAACTTTTGCCGACTTACTTGTCTTCAAAACTTATAATGCGACCAAACAAAAGGACCCGACACCAAAATACTGGTCCTGACAAGCCGTAAGTGACTTGGGGCCGCTACAAACAAGCTCTAATGGTTCAAGGAAAACGTATACGTTGAAATAACCGGAAGGGTCATTACAAATCTATACATTGATTCACAATTTTTTTGAACCGTATGCATCAAAAGGCGCATGTACGGTTCCTAAGGGATACAATTTTACCCTAATCAACCGACTTTATCGAGAAAGATTACTTTTTTTAGGCCAAGGGATTACTAGCAAGCTTTCGAATCAACTTATTGGTCTTATGGTATATCTCAGTATCGAGGATGACACCAAAGAGCTATATTTGTTTATAAACTCTCCTGGGGGCTGGGTAATACCTGGGATCTCCATTTATGATACTATGCAATTTGTGCGACCAGATGTCCATACAATATACATGGGATTAGCCGCTTCAATGGGATCTTTTATCCTTGTCGGAGGAGAAATTACCAAACGTCTAGCATTCCCTCACGCTTGGTGCCAATGAGGTTTTTATTTGAGAGAAAAAAGAAGACTATGCCTTCGCCATATGAATACTAAGTAATAATATAATGGTACTTGGAATTCGATATGAGAAATTTTTGTATTGTTTTTTTTCTTCAAAACATTAGATTCTGTATCGAGAGAGTAGTATGAGATAAGGGGTATTTCCGATTTTCTCTTATCTATCGGGAGCTCAGTTCAGCGTCACAAACTTTTTTGTTTTCATGCCAGAGAGTTCTTAACAATATTTATGTTATGAAAGAGTACGAAAAAAAAAGAAGATTTTTTCCTTATTTGATCGGATTAGAAAGAAACGTTGGGATTGCTGAATCACAGACAAAAAAAAGAAAAAATAAACATATAAAGCAACAGAGCCATCATAGTATTTTTTCACTCCTCCGAAAGGAAGGATGGCAATTTGATTATTTACCCATATGAGTCTGATAGATTTTATTTTTCTCTTTCTTCAATAGAAAGGAGGGGGTCAATTTTCTTGTAGAGCCGTATGCACAAAAGATGCATGTACGGTTGTTCAATTCTATCTTTTTTCTATTCTTTATCTTTCTTTTCTCTTTGCTTTATCATGCGAGAAAGGGGAAGATTTTATTTTGTTATATCATCAGGGTAATGATGCATCAACCTGCTAGTGGTTATTATCAGGCACAAGCAGGCGAATTTGTCCTGGAAGCAGAAGAGTTGCTGAAACTGCGTGAAACCCTTACAAGGGTTTATGTACAAAGAATGGGCAAACCCTTATGGGTTGTATCCGAAGATATAGAAAGAGATGTTTTTATGTCAGCAACAGAAGCCCAAGCTTATGGAATTGTTGATGTTGTAGCGGTTCAATGAAAATTACATGGATTTCGCGCAAATCTGTGATTTGAGATTTTATATTCGAATTGAATATTCTATTAAATAGAATTAATTCATCATCATTCAGTTAGAATCAATATAAACCAACCCATCATATTATGTATACGATTCAACATCCAACTATTAAACAACTTATTAAAAATACAAGACTGCCAATCAAAAATGTCACAAAATCCCCCGCTCTTTGGGGGTGCCCTCAGCGTCGAGAAACATGTACTAGGGTGTATATGCGACTCGTTTAGATCATGAGCTGGCACAAAAGCAAGAAAATAACTTTTACAGTATCAATGATCAGTACCGGTGAATGGGATAGGATGGAAAAAGGAACTCCATTCATTATTAAAAAAAACCTCTATCATATCCCTCTATTGTATATGAAGTTTATGGTTTCCGTTGGTGTAAATACAATCACCTGAATTTAAGATGATAAGAAATTATCCATTGGTAACAAATGGTTATCCATTAAGCGGAGGAATCTTATTTAAAAAGCATAAAATATAAAGATTAGGTAGGCTCCCAATCTGGCAAGAACGGACTAAGAGGGTCAGGCTACCCAGCAAACTTTCATAATTAAATACCGTTACTGTATAGGTAGATCTGATTGTGAAAGACCTATTACTGGATAATTCACGGGTAGAGACAAAGCGTGTGAACTATACAAGTTCCCAATAACATCAATTAGTTGATTAAATATTAAATTAAAGTATAAATTAAAGGCTCCGGTGTATAGAGAAGACCTCATCGTTTAAGAAGTAACCATAGAAATGAAGGAACCCACTATTCCTTTTATTTACTAGATTTTTGATACCTAGGAAAATACAATTTATCATTTCTTTCTTATTTCGCAGAGAAATACCTAAAAAAATAAAAAATCGTGGTCGGGAAGGTTAGAGCAGCCAAAGCAATTGGAATTTTGATTTTATACATTGGAAAAATCTGTTTTGTTATTAATAGACTAGGAAGGGGGAAAAGAATAACTGAAAGAAAGGCAATCAATTAGTTATTCGTCAAAGTTTCATTTATTCAATGACCAGAATTAAACGGGGTATATAGCTCGGAGACGTAGAATTTTTTTTTGTTTATTTGCATCAAGCTTTCGAGGGTCTCATTCAAGACTTACTAGAACTATTACTCAACAGAAAATAAGAGCTTTAGTTTCGGCTCATCGGGATAGGGATAGGAAAAAGAGAGATTTCCCCCGTTTGTGGATCACTCGGATAAACGTAGTAATTCGCGAAAGGGGAGTATCCTATAGTTATAGTAGATTAATACACGATCTGTACAAGAGACAGTTGCTTCTTAACCGTAAAATACTTGCACAAATAGCTATATCAAATAGGAATTGTCGTTGTATGATTTCGAACAAAATCTTAAAGGAAGTAGATTGGAAAGAATCCACCAGAATAATTTAAATGGAGTTTCCCGGAGAATGAACTCCAGGAAGGTAGAGTAGAAATTAGTATGAGAAAATATGCTAAAGTAGTCAAAATGAATGAACACATTCAATTCAATAAAAACAGATTTCTTTTTTCCGATTCATTTTTTTCTTACGACACGATACTCAAATCTAGATTCACTCAAATCTAGATTATTGTAATTATGATTCAAGTGAAGAAAAATTAAGCCTATTTATTTCGGGCTTTAAAACCAGTAGTTCTAGCGGTCAACTCGGTTCTTTCAAATTATTTCTCATTATTGAGAAAAGGTAACAAAGATAAAATACGAGCTTGTTTTATAGCAAGAGTAATTAATCGTTGTTGTTTCAAGGTCAATCTATTCACACGTCTTGATAATATTTTTCCTTGTTCACTAATAAATTGACTAATTAAACTCATATTTCTATTATCAATTCGATCCCCCGATTGAATCGGTGGCAAACGCCTACGAAAAGGTCGCTTGGATTTATCCATGGTTTGTTTGTTTAATTTATTCCTTATCCCTCAAATCCTATTTCTTAATTCTAATTCATTTTAAATCCACACAAAATAGGATTTTTTTTAAAAAGGATTTGTTTATTTTCTATTTAAATATGTTATATATATAATGTCATTTTTTCCCCTTCCTTGAAAGGGTAAGACACAGGTACTTGGTTCGCTCTATTTCTTTATCTCCCCATGAATCGTATGTTTGTAACAATAGGGACAAAAAAATTTCAATTCTAATCGATTAGGCGTATTGTGCCGGTTCTTTTGAGTAATAGATATGGAAATACCTCTTGATACCTTATCAACACTGTTTCGCACACAACTAGTACATTCCAAAATCACCGTTACTCAGGAATCTTTCCCCTTGGCCATGAACCTCCTTTGGATTTTTGATTTACTCAACTCTTCTATTTTTGATTCAAAACGAAGAAAGGATAAAATAGAAGTTACTAACTTGAAATACAATTCTAAAAGTACAAGATTAAAATAAAGAAAATAAAGTAATAGTAAAGCAAAGTCAAAGTCATAGTAAAATACAACGATTTTTCTAAAGTATATTTCAAATTAAAGTAATCATTTAAGTATCTTGTATAATACTCTTTCCCTAGACCCCCATTTTCTATTCTACCCCCATTTCTCTACGATTAATATTCAGTTAATTCGAACTTGAGCCCGAATGTTGAATCCACTTTTTTTATTCTTTCTCTTTCCTCCCTTATTCTAAAAAGGGAAAAAAGAGAAAAGAGGGGGAGAGGGATTCATCACCAATATTTGATTGGATCTCTAATTTTCTCCATTCCTTCCCATGACAATAACTAGAATGAAAAAAAGGGGAATGTCAACGATTCCGGGAAAAAATGATTAATCTCTATCAATAGACCAGCTAAAGCCCCGAACCATAGCGTACTTAGTACTGGTGCCACAGAGAGATATGTTCTTAGATCTCGCATTGAAAAACCTCCTTCTTTTGTATTATTTGTTGGAATAGATAATACATATATGATCAGATGCATATGAAGTATTTTAAGGGCTGCTTAGAGTTGGACACAAAATTCCTACTTCAAATTCAAATGTAAAATGATTCGGAAAATAAGATTTTCCTTTTCTTAAAACATAAAAAATAAATACATCCCCTTCTTTCTTACCGAGAATTTCCGAAAAATACTAATTTATTTTTACGACGGTTTCTGTATTTCTATATTTTGTATATAATTGTATATAAGTATTTTCTATATCATCTATAAGAGAAGTCTTTTCCCTTTACTATTATATGTTAAATGAGACCAAAAAGGCGAAATGAGCAGAAAATTTGTATATATCAATGGAGGAAATAACCATGTGGAAAACAAGACAGGAATTCTCTACAATTATATTGTGGAACAATTGAAGGGATGTAGCGCAGCTTGGTAGCGCATTTGTTTTGGGTACAAAATGTCACGGGTTCAAATCCTGTCATCCCTACCTATTACTGCTCCTTTGAGCAGTAACGAGGGATCAATTGAGAAAGCTTCAAATTGGACATAATCTTTTATTTTTATCATGCTATTCTAGTATATGCATACAAAATGTATTTTGGGGTTATGAAAAGAATCCTTTTGTTTAAAGTCTTATCTATTCTGATAAGAAAGCGCTCTTAGTTCAGTTCGGTAGAACGTGGGTTTCCAAAACCCGATGTCGTAGGTTCAAATCCTACAGAGAGTGATTTTGTTCTTCTTAGATTGAATTAGAATAAAATAGATTCATTCAGTAACTTTCACAATAATCGGAATTTGACCTCCTGTGCCTGTGAATTAAAGAAAGGAGGAGGTCAATCAAAAAGAGATGTTAATGTTAATTAATCAAAAGTCCAACTGATCACCACACCTATATTGTAAATATGCAGTTACGAATAATCCAGCCAAAATAATAGGAATTAGACCCAACACGATTCCAAATAGAAAAACTTCAATCATTTTTATTTGTTTGAAAGGAGAAAAAAGAGGAATATCGATACCTAAATATTAATCCGAATTGACATGAATCTAAATGACAATGAATAAGAATTGACAATTGGTAACGTAAGTAAATATAGAATACACGTAATCCCACAGAAGGATTACTTTTTATGAATTGTTCATTTTAAATATTCAGTTTAAATAAGTCATATCTTGCTCAGACAAATAAATAGAGCTGAGGTTATATTTAAAGCCGCTAATGGAAAATCGAAATAACTAGTTATAGTAAGCATGAAGGGGTTAAATTAAATGAGATATGTTCTTTTTATACATATGTTTAAAAAGTACTTACCTAAGTTTCAAATTTTGCAAAATAAAATAGTAGGGTAGACGAAAATCTCAATTCCAATTGAAAGAATAAGTTAAATGAAAAGTTTTTAATTCATCTATCATTATAGGCAGACAACATTAACAAAGATAAAGCGCCAGAGATATAAAAGAAATTGATTCATCATATGTAACATCTATCCATCCCGCAATTCCAATCAACCGATTCATTGAGTAACTCTTCGGTAAACTATTAAACTAATAAGAGTTGTATCGTCTAACTTCATTCAAAAATGAAAGTTGAATTTTTATAGAATCAAAATAGAAATGATTTTATAATTTGATCATTTCTTAGATTCTGGTGAATTGTATCAAATCCATTTTCGATTTCAAAGCGAACAGTTACCTTATAAAACATTTTATTTTTACTTTAATATAAGTTTAACTCATTAGATTCAGTAATATATTAATTCACATAATTTGTTGAATGATGGAGAAGAAGAAAAAGTTATCACACAATCGCTTGAAAAAATCTTTTTTTTGTCCAACTAGATTCTAAAACTAGTAATTTCTATTAGGTTCCACATTTTATCTTTCCATACTGCCCCATCCTTGTAGCTAGATCAAGAAAGAACCCTTGGATCGATATCCACAACAGTGCATCAAAACTATGGATTCCAATTATTCTATTTTTGCTTTCATAGAATAGGATCTACTATTCCTATTTCTTAGTCGACCATTAACTTCTTCTTTAAAAAAAAGATTCCAACAACAAAACGGCTTCCACAACTACGAAAAGAGAATTTTTATATCTCGAATCTACTTAAATTGTGGGAATATGAGAATCTCTTTCGTTGAATTGAAAGAATTTTTTATTGAATGGAAGATGATTTTACATCAACAAGTAAAGGAAAAAAAAATTATTTAGTACTTACTTTTGATACTAATTCAAATTGCGTTGCTGTGTCAGAAGAAGGATAGCTATACTGATTCGATATACTCTAAAGACGCCCTCGGTACAATATTGATGATCTCGCAAATATGAAATTTCAGTGAATTGTCATTTACCGATCTCATCTTTTACGGAATCGATCTTCTTTGACTGTACAAGAATATGTGGAGCTCAGCATGTCTGGAAGCATAGGAGAACGTTCATTTGCTGATATTATTACCAGTATTCGATACTGGGTCATTCATAGCATTACTATACCTTCCCTATTCATTGCGGGTTGGTTATTTGTCAGCACCGATTTAGCTTACGATGTGTTTGGAAGCCCTCGGCCAAACGAGTATTTTACAGAGAGCCGACAAGGAATTCCATTAATAACTGGCCGTTTTGATTCTTTGGAACAACTCAATGAATTTAGTAGATCATTTTAGGAGGCCCTAATGACTATAGATTGAACCTGTCCAATTTTTACAGTACGATGGTTGGTTGTTCACGGACTAGTTGTACCTACCGTCTTTTTTTTGGGATCATTATCAGCAATGCAGTTCATCCATAGATAAACTTAATACGAATTATAGAGCTACAACACAATCAAACCCGAACGAACAAAATGTTGAATTGAATCGTACCAGTCTCTACTGGGGGTTATTACTCATTTTTGTACTTGCTGTTTTATTTTCTAATTATTTCTTCAATTAAGAAAACGAAAGAGAATAAATAAAATTCTCTTAGCTCATTCGGAAGGATCTCATAATTTAATTATCCATGACTGTTTAAGTCTCTAGCATGACCACTTGATGAAATCTAGAGGGAAGTGGGGTAAATGGCCGATACTACTGGAAGGATTCCTCTTTGGATAATAGATACTGTAGCTGGTATTCTTGTAATCAG
>QJPP01001791.1:0-98535 GCA_003996215.1 Jaltomata sinuosa | reverse complement strand
ATGGCTACAATTGAAAAATCCGCGGATGTCAAGATGGGAGATCTTAACAAGCCATTCCGGTTCAACGGTACACATTTTAAGAGGTGGAAGGGTAAAGTACTTTTCTACTTAAGTCTTCTCAATGTTTCTTATGTGTTAACTGAGAAGAATCCAAATAAAGTAGATAACTCTTCCATGAATGATGAGGAACTTATTTCTCTTCAAGAGAAAGTTGAAAAGTACGATGGTGATTCCTACAAGTGTCGGTATTTTTTACTAAATTGTCTATCTGATAATTTTTATGGTTATTATGATAGAACTTACTCTAGTGCAAAGAAAATTTGGAAAGCATTGCAGAGTAAGTATGATACCGAGGAAGCTGGAGCGAAAAAATATGCTGCTAGTAGATTTTTTTGTTTTCAAATGGTGGACAACAAATCAGTGGTAGACCAAGTTCAGGACTTTATAATGATTGTTGGAGAGCTCAGGTCCGAGGAGATCAAAATTGGAGATAACCTTATTGTTTGTGGCATAGTTGATAAACTTCCACCTTCTTGGAAAGAATTTCAAAAAACTATGCGCCACAAACAAAAGGAAACCTCTCTTGAGACGTTGATAATGCGAATCCGCATGGAAGAAGAAGCAAGGGGTCAAGATGCACTTTTGCAAATAGAAGAGAACAATATCACAACGAAGGTAAATTTAATTACTTCAAATAATGCTACCCCGGATACTAACAAAAATACTACTTTGAAGCCTAAGAAGAATAAATTCAAGAAAAATATTGGTAGACCTCCCAAGAATAATAATGGTGGAAATAACCAAGTAAAAAATCAACATGTTCAAGATAAGGGACCATGCTTTGTCTGTGGCAAGAGTGGGCATATTGCTCGATTTTGCAAATTTCGAAAACGTGGGCCTACACCTCAGGCAAACGTTACCGAAGAACCATTTGTGGCAGTGATAACAGACATAAACATGGTGGAGAATGTTGATGGATGGTGGGCTGATTCTGGTGCAAACCGTCATGTCTGCTATGACAAAGATTGGTTTAAAACTTATACTCCTTTTGAAGAGCCCAAAACCATCATGCTTGGTGATTCTCATACCACTCAAATTCTTGAAAAGGGAGATGTCGAATTGTGTTTTACCTCTGGAAGGGTACTTACTTTAAAAGATGTACTTTATACCCCTTCCATGAGAAAAAAATTGATGTCTAGTTTTCTTCTTAATAAAGCAGGCTTCAAACAGATTATTGAGTCTGATCAATATGTAATTGTGAAAAAGGGTATTTTTGTGGGAAAGGGGTATGCATGTGATGGGATGTTCAAGTTGAATGTTGAAATGAATAAAACTTCTACGTTTACATGCTTTCTTCTACTAATTTTTGGCATGCTCGTTTGTGTCATATAAATGATCGTTATGTGGGAATCATGAGTAGTTTAGGATTAATCCCAGTGATTAAAAAGAATTTTGAAAAATGTGAGGCTTGTAGTAAAGCCAAAATCACTAAAAAGCCTCATTTTCAAGTTGAAAGAAAAACTGATTTATTAGAGTTAGTTCATACTGATATTTGTGAACTTGGAGGAATTTTAACTCGTGGAGGAAATAGATATTTTATAACTTTCATTGATGATTTTTCTAAGTATACATATGTTTACTTGATGAAAAATAAAAGTGATGCTTTTAAAAATTTTAAAGTTTTTCTCCATGAAGTTGAAAATCAGTTTGGTAGAAAAATAAAAAGAATTAGAAGTAATAGAGGCCGTGAATATGAGTCAAATGAGTTTAATTCTTTTGTTAGATCATTGGGAATAATTCATGAAACTACTCCTCCTTATTCTCCTTCATCTAACGGTGTAGCAGAAAGGAAAAATAGAACTTTGGTTGAATTGACTAATGCCATGCTTATTGAGTCAAATGCACCTTTAAATTTTGGGGTGAAGCTATTTTGACTGCTTGTTATGTGTTGAATCGTGTGCCTCATAAAAAGACTAAATTAACACCTTTTGAATTGTGGAAAGGTCATAAGCCAAATTTGAGATATCTTAGAGTTTGGGGTTGTTTAGCTTTTGTAAGGCTAATGGATCCCAAAATTACTAAGTTGGGTAAAAAAGTTACTACTTGTGCTTTTCTTGGTTATGCTTCAGATAGTACAGCCTATAGATTTTTTAATCTTGAAGATAATATTATAATAGAATCATGTGATGCTATTTTTCATGAAAATAAATTTCCCTTTGATTCTAAAAATAGTGGGGGTCAAAGGATTGAAGAAAATATTTTGTCACTACCTAGTTCTTCTACTTCTGTTGTAAAAAACAAAGAAAGTGATGATTTTGAATTAAGAAGAAGTAAAAGAGCTAGAATAGAAAAAGATTTTGGTCCTGATTTTCATATTTTTAATATTGAAAATGACCCTCTCACTTTAAAAGAAGCTTTATCTTCACATGATTCTATATTTTGGAAAGAGGCTATAAATGATGAAATTGAATCACTAATATCCAATAAAACTTGGAAGTTAGTTGATTTACCATCGGGTTGTAAAACTATTGGGTGTAAATGGATCTTAAGAAAAAAGTCAAAACCGGATGGATCTGTTGATAAATATAAGGCTAGACTAGTTGCAAAAGGTTTTAAGCAACTAGAAGGCCTAGAATTTTTTGATACTTTTTCTCCGGTAACTAGAATTACATCCATTAGACTTTTGATTGTTGTTGCTGCAATTTTTGATTTACAAATTCATCAAATGGATGTAAAAACTGCTTTTTTAAATGGAGACCTTAATGAGGAAATTTACATGGAACAACCCGAGTGTTTTATTGAAGCAGACCAAGAAAGCAAAGTTTGTAAACTTACTAAATCCCTATATGGCTTGAAACAGGCACCAAAGCAATGGCATGAAAAATTTGATTCCTGCATGATTGAAAATGGCTTTAAAACAAATGAGTGTGATAAGTGCATATATCATAAGTCTTGGAATAATTCACATGTTATTATTTGCCTATATGTTGATGATTTATTGATCTTTGGCTCTAACATGACTGTTATTGGAGAGACTAAAAATATTCTTAGAAGCCATTTTGATATGAAAGATCTTGGTGAGGCAAATATTATTCTAGGAATAAAAATTACTAGAACAAGTGATGGAATTTTCCTTGACCAGTCACCTTATGTAGAAAAAGTTTTGAAAAAATATAATTTCCTTGATTGCAAGCATGTTGTAACTCCTTTTGATTCTAGTGTTCACTTGTTTCCTGTTCAAAGTGAAAATGATGTAATAAATCAAAAGGAATATGCTAGCATAATTGGAAGTTTGAGATATGTGATTGATTGCACTACGCCTGATATTGCATATGCAGTAGGAGTACTTAGCAGGTTTACTAGCAAGCCTAGTAATGAACATTGGCATGCTATAACAAGAGTTATGAGATATTTAATTGGAACAAAAACTTGTGGTTTGTTCTATAAAAAATATCCTGCTGTACTTGAAGGCTTTTGTGATGCGGATTGGAATACCTTATCAGGTGATTCTTTATCTACTACTGGTTTTATATTTACTTTGGGAGGTGGTGCTATTTGTTGGAAATCAAAAAAGCAAACTATTATTGCTAACTCTACCATGGAGGCTGAACTAATTGCTTTAGCTTCAGCTAGTGAGGCAGCGAATTGGTTGAGAGATTTATTATTTCAAATTCCTTATTTTGAAAAACCAATTTCTCCTATTTTAATTCATTGTGATAGCACCGCTGCAATTGGTAGAGCTCAAAACCGTTATTATAATGGTAAATCCAGACCTATAAGGAGAAAACACAGTAATGTAAGATCATATTTGACAAATGGTACCATTAATATTGATTATGTCAAATCTGGTGATAATCTTGCAGATCCACTAACTAAGGCCTGAGCAAGAGAAAAGGTCTGGAGTACATCGAGGGGGATGGGATTGAAGCCAATAAATTCATAGTCATATATGAGGAAACCCAACCTGGGGACTAGAGATCCTATAACCAGGTTCAATGGGAAAAACGAATCATATGATGATTTTTTGTGAAATGCACTTTCTTTTTCCCTCCCTATGATGTGAGTGCATATTTACCTGTAATAGTTTGTGAAGGTTGAGTTCAAAAAACTCTTAATGAAATTATGTAGCTCGTATGAGTGGGGTGTTAACTTACAGGAGCACCCTCGACAGATTTCACCTATGTGAGTGTGGAAGTAGGCCGCTTCCTATGAGAATTGGCTTATTCTCAAAAGCACTCATGAAAACCGGGATAGCACAAGGCCGTAATGTGCTGGCTATAAAGCTCATGTTAACACCTTGATTATTATGTGTAAGCAGTGATATTTTATTTTCCTCAAGCAGTCATAGTTCAAGTCTGAGACCACTACGACTCTGGAATAAAAATTACTGTTTTACTAAGTAAAGGTTCAATGCAGAGCATACCTTTATTATGCATAATAGTCTACCTTCAGCTGATATACTCTCTTATGTTAATATTAAAATGAGTGGGGGATTGATGGGTTTTTAGCATTTTAATATTAATATCATATAATATTGTTATGCATTATGGATTTGAAATGTTGCATTTCTCATTTACACCATTTGGCATTTAGTGGCCATGATGAGACCAAAATATTGCTGCATTTTTCCATTGCCTTGAATGGCATTTTTATGCCCTTTACTCACTTGTGTTTAATGGTAGAATTTGACCTTTGGTTTTTTGATAACTCCCATAACCACTAAGTTATTGTTCATCCATTATTCTACCTATTTATTCCTTGTAACTTATATAACCTATATGTCATTTACCTACCCATTACTACCTCAATTTATTCTCCCTATTCAATACTAGGATGAATGCCTCACCTATAAATAGAGGTAGTCTTGCATTTTTTCAAGCACAAGAAAATATAGAGAGTAAAAGAGTTAGTAAAAAAGAGAGTTTTATTAGTTGAAGTAAGGTGTTCTTGTGTTGGAGCTTTGGACTCAACTCTTGTCCAGAGTTTGTTGAGTTATACTTTGTGTGTGGGCTGTTGTATCCTGGAGGGGACAAGTCAAGAAGACTACTGTTGGACCGGTGAAAACATTTGCTGCAGTGGGCTTGAATCTCCTTAAAGAGAGCGAGATATCCGCGCCTCAGCCAAGAAGATAATTTATTTTCTTTGTAATTTTTTCAATTGTAATTGCTATTGTTATTGTAATTTTCACCAACAAGGGGTAACCTAGTAAAACTGATGACTACAATGATAGTTCTTTACATTGTCAATTCATATAACTTAAATATTTTATGCTGCAGCCTTGAGGGGAAAAGAATGAACATCTCATGTTGCTTTTTCTCCTTTACAATTGCAGATCATTTATATTGGCCAGTATTTGCAGTGGCAGTGTTAGCGGCCATCATTGCAAGTCAAGCCTTGATTTCTGGGACTTTCGCTATAATCCAGCAATCCCTGGCGTTAGGATGCTTTCCTCATGTTAAAATTGTGCATACATCAACCAAACATCATGGACAAATTTACATTCCTGAAATCAATAACCTTCTCATGTTGGCTTGTGTCGTTGTCACTCTTGCATTCAGGACTACTGAAAAGCTTAGCAATGCATATGGTAAGGATTTCTTACATGTCAGCATATATGACTTAAATCCTTCCTTCTTAGTGATAATGTGAAGCACATGTCTAACGCGTGACATCAAACCAATTGTTCACAGGAATAGCTGTGGTGTTTGTGATGACATTAACGTCATGCTTCCTCGTGCTGGTTATGATCATGATTTGGAAAACTCACATTCTTTTTGTTATCATCTATGTTCTAATCATTGGTACGGTTGAGCTCATCTACCTAAGCTCGGTTCTTTACAAGTTCGATCAAGGTGGTTACCTTCCACTGGCTTTCGCTGTGTTCCTAATGTTTATCATGTACGTATGGAACTATGTGTATCGAAAGAAGTACCATTTCGAGCTAGAACACAAGATCTCCCCCTTAAAAATTAAAGAAATGGTGGATGAAACAAATTACCATCGCCTACCCGGACTTGCAATTTTCTATTCTGAACTTGTCCATGGAATTCCACCAATTTTCAAGCATTATGTAGAGAATGTGCCCGCGTTAAACTCTGTCCTCGTGTTTGTTTCCGTTAAATCACTTCCTATAAGCAAAGTGTCCGTAGAAGAACGGTTCCTCTTCCGGAGGGTGAGGCCGTGTGATCTCTACGTGTTTCGATGTGTGATGAGATACGGATACAATGATGTGCACAACGAGGAAGGGCTCTTCGAGAGATTATTGGCGGAGAGGTTGAAGGAATTTATACGAGACGATTCCATGATTTCGATCAATGCAGCAAAGAATAACAGAATATCAACAGAACAGGAATTGGAGAATGATTGTGACATACAAGAGGATGCTACATTTTCAATGGAGAGAGATATAGAAGTGGTGCAGAGAGCTTATAATGTTGGTGTTGTTCATTTTGTAGGGGAACAAGATGTGATTGCAAGGAAAGGGTCTAGTATTGCAAAGAGAGTTGTGATTGATTATGTTTTTAATTTTTTGAAGAGAAATTTGAGGCAAAGTAGCAAAGTATTTGACATACCTCACAAACGCATGTTAAAAGTAGGAATGATATATGAGCTTTAGCATGCTCTTAGTTATTAGTAGTTCATATTTAGTTGAAGGATATATGAGCTTTAGCTCCATCCGTCCAATGGTCTTGGACTAGAAAGTTTCTTGTGTTTTTAATCATATTTTGTATGTTTAAATTAGTATTATTTGAGAGAATGTGACAATGTAGAGAAAGAATTAGTATAGCCTTTTGTTTTGTACTCCTCCGTTTAAATTTGTTTCGCTTGATTCGAAGTATTAGGGTCAAACTAACTAATGTTCGATGTGAATTCAGACAAAGAATTTTCAATTTTTTTGAAATAAAATTTGAATATTTAGAAACTACATAAAAAGTACTGTAACTTACAATAGTTAACAATTCGACATATTTAGAAAGTATCTAAAAAAATTATAGTCGAAGGAATTATTTTTTGATTGCCCAAATAGTAACTAAAACAAACAAATTAAAACGAATGAAGTGTTGTTTTACCGCTAGAGAACCACAATATTTTACTTTGGTGCAGTGAGTGCGGTGGTGCTAGGGGTTGTCCCCCAACTTGGTCCCCTTCTCGGTCGAGCTCGTCCCACTAGGCATGCCTACTGCAATTTACATCTCCTATATAATTTGCAAACTAATGCACAAGAACAGATTTACCCTGTGCGCGCGCGTATAAGAAATGGGGCAAGGGATTCAAGAAATTTGTGCTTATCTCCGAGAGTTAGGCAATGCTTGAAGTTTAATTGGTCAGAACCATATTTACACAAACCTAAGAAATTGTTTACAGATATTATTTTCAAATACTACCAGTCTTACTAGTAAAAAAAGCACAAAATTTTGGTTGAAATTAAAAAAAGAGTAAAAAGAATTTGAAAATAGAAACTTATGTAATTAACAAGTGTTTGTTTGCTAGAAACTCGATCCTCTCAAACACTAACACATTTGGTTTTTGTTCTGCGTATTATTTGCTTCTTTATAAATATCAATTTGTTTGTATTATGCTAACTTATTATCAAGTATTTATAATATAGCGTGATATTATCATAGATTCTGCGATATATAAAAGTATTTAATATTAGAGTGGAGGCACAATGACAGGCAAATTTGTATAGATAGTACAAAGTTAGGTCATATTTAAAAAGGATACGCTAAAAGAGGGTTCTTTTGAAAAAATTTTAGCAACATTTAATTGGTTATCCTTATTAGAAGCACTTGCTTTAGTGAACTATGGATCATAATTACATTTTTTCTATTTTTCAAAAATTGTGTTACAAACTCGTATTATTATATATTTTTTATTAAAAAAAATTATAATTAATAATTAATTGATATTAAATTTAATTTGAGGTACTACCATTAGATTAAAAAATATCAATCATAACTCATATTAATTTATAGTTACATAGAAACCTAATCTTATGCAATTATTTTTCCAAAAAGGTATGAAATTATATAATTCAAACCAGACAAACCAATGAAATGATCAGGTTATAATTAAAATGTGAGTCAAAATAATTTAAACTATCAAGATTAATATTATAGACTACAAGGTATGAAATTGACTCGTTAACATATTAACGTATATAAAAAGGAGAAAATCACTTTAAGGTATTTAAACATTGACCGGACAAAAATTGAATTAGTAATAATAAGTTATTTACCTATTTTATGATAATAATTTTCTTACTAAAATTATGCTTTTGATAGGTTTTCAAGATTGATAGATTTGATTTAATTTTGACTTCTGACCAAATCTAATATAAATCAATATTATATAGAATGTTATTTACAAGATTTTTAAATATTATCTAGTAAAAACAACTCACACCAACTATAAAAAATCCTTTCTTTATTCTTTAATTTTTCATCCCTCAATAACATTTTCTATTTCTCTCTCCATACATGTCTTCCAATTTGGAGATCATATTTCAACTTTCTTTTAAGTTCTCTAAAAAGTTTTTCCTGTGACAGTGCTAGTTACATTTGAGCTATTTCCACCATTTTTAGCACTATTTTCAATCTTGTTAGTGTTTTCAACAAAAATATCAGAATCATAATTCAAAGTAGACTCATCAATACTCATAATAAAAGAAAGAGAAAAATTGACAATCAATCAGTTTTTCATCCATGGAAATCCTAGTTCCGACACCCTATAGAAGATTTATTCTCTTGGCTTTCTCTTCAGTTTTTCGTTCGATTCGCTTCGGAATTCAACAGATTCTCCAATGAGTTCACCCTCTGTGAAGATGAATTTTCATTTTCTGGTAGAGAAAACTCTCTCTTTTTATCGGAAGAATTGTCGGTCGTTTGATCGGTTGTTCTGCGCTGATTGGATTCGATTGAGCGTCGAACAACTTATCAAACGATCGACAATTCTTCCGATAACAAGAGAGAGTTTTCTCTACTGAAAAACGTCAATTCATCTTCACGGACGGTGAATTCATCAGAAAATCTGTTGAATTCAGAAGCGAATCGAACGGAAAACTAAAGAGAAAGCCAAGAGAGTAAAGTTTCTATAGGGTGTCGGAACTAGGGTTTCTATGGATGAGAAACTGATTGATAGTCAATTTCTCTTCCTTTCATAATGGGTTTGATAGGTCTAATTTGAATTATGATTTTGTTGAAAATACTAACAACATTGAGGATATTGCTAAAAATGGTGAAAATAACTCAAATGCAACTAGCACTGATAAATGAATTTTTTTCTGGAGGACTTAAATTGAAATATGATCTCCAAATTGGAGGACATGTATGG
Source organism: Jaltomata sinuosa (assembly GCA_003996215.1). Lineage (NCBI taxonomy): Eukaryota > Viridiplantae > Streptophyta > Magnoliopsida > Solanales > Solanaceae > Jaltomata > Jaltomata sinuosa. Next base: position 89,202 of record QJPP01001791.1, on the reverse strand, counting down.
AGGGAGAAATAAATAATGTAATTGAAGGTGAAAAATTAAGGAACAAAGAAAGAGTTTTTATAGTTAGTTTGAGATATTTTTACAAGATAATATCTGAAAATCTTGTAATAATATTTTATATAATATTAATTTATATTAGACTTGATCAGAAATCAAAATTATATCAAATCTATTAATCTTGAAAACCTACCAAAAATATAAGTAAAAAAAGCATTATCATAAAATAGATAAATAATTTATTACTATTCATTCAATTTTTCCCCGGTCAATGTTTAAATACCTAAGTAAAGTGATTTTCTCCTTTCTCTATACATTAATATGTTAATAACTCAATTCCATGCTTGTTTAATTACGTTAAAATGATTATTATAAAAAAATAAATTTTAAACAGGTGACAAAAAGATTAAAATATACTGTAGCTAATATGCATGTGAAGGTAATAAAGGCAAGCTGCATCTTTGTTTGAAAACAAAATCAAAAGGACAAATTAGAACCCGTTTTTGAACGAACAGGTGACATGAATTTTAACAATGAAATGATGGGTTTGATTTTTTTTAAAAAAACGATGAGACTAATGGGTGTTAATTTCAAGTTGATTTTTAAAAGAAAGAATAACCAAAGAAAAAGAGATTTCCAGCATATATAATTAACTAATACAAGTTATAGCATCACCAAGATCCGATCTTTATAAAATTAATACCAGAAATATTCATTTACGGACAGTGAGTTAATTCTAGTAAAGCAAGTAGTGTCATTTTATTTGAACATAAAATTAATCTCATTTAAACATTAAGCAGAAAATCCACTCTAAGCTTTATCATTCTAACATTAAGCAAAAAAAGTAAAAAAAAAGTAAGAGCTCGATGAAAAGATAAGATAGAAATGGACCTCGTATAAGCAATGAAGTTTCACTTTTTCAAACAGAGCCGAGACCAAAACCAACGGATGGAGCTCAAATTCGACCTTAACACAAGTTTATAGACTGAACATCGAACGATAGATCTCAAACAGCTGGTGTTCCATTTGTTATTTTGGCTGTTTTGGTGGGGATGAAATGGAGAAATGGCAAGTAGCGGCGCCAATGGTGTTTGGGCGTGAATGGTGTTGAACTCAAGCTCCCTCTCGTCGCTAAAAGTTTCTCTTGTGCTCCTATATCTATGTAAAGAAAATCCCCCCCCCCCCTCCCCCCTCCCCCAGCTTAAACACTAAGAATTTCACTGCACAAGGAACATGAACATCGTCGTGGAGAGCAGCCTAAAAAAGTATTTGAGGGTAATGTAATTAAGTAAAATTCATTTTGTATCGTATAAGAAAGGAAGTGTAATATATATAGTGTTGTGTGTGCAGGTGAGTGAGTGAAGTGGAAAGCAAGAGAAGTAGAATTTGGGTGGGGCCCATGAGAGGTTGTGAATTGCGTGAGTGTTTGTGTGTTAGGTCTCGTGAGGTCTTAGAGATAAGGAGGAATCTTGTCAAGTGACACTATTTAACAGATCCTATTTTGGAGGGTTTTGATTTTATATAAAAAAGGATAAATAAAATTATTATTAATAATAAAAATACTAATTATCTAATTAATTCTAGATTAAGAAAATAAAAAATATCATTAACAAAATACTAACTTATTTATTTAAATCTCGTCCGAATTGAAAATATATTTTGCGTGATTTTCTCTTCCTTTCGAAAAATAAAACAAAAAATCGTTAAGTTAAAACATGACTCTTTTTTTTTGTAATTTTTCAAATAAGATCTACTAAAATGAAATAAAATTCAAAACGATAAGATTATATATATAAAAAAGAAATATTTAATGCTAAAATAGTGTAAAAGTTAGGGAGGGTCAAAAATCACGTGTCTACAATAACCTGATCATTTCATTAGTTTGTACTCTTGATTGAATTATATAATTCCTTACTTTTTAGGAAAAACATTGTATGAGATTGTCCTTCAACGTAACTGTAAATTAATATAAGTTATGAATGATATTTTTTAATCTTATAATGATAGTACGTAAAATTAAATATAATGCCAATTAATTAGTAATTATAAGTTTTTTTAACCAAAATATATACTAGCGAGCAATAGATAAATGTATAACAATAAGAGTTTGTAACACGATTTTTAGAAAATAGAATATATATATATATATATATATATAATGACCAAGGTTATCTTTGGTACATGTCAAATAGATCATAGTTTGTAGTCATCTTGTTTGTATTTGGTAAGAGCACAAATCTCTTCCCCAAAAATGAAATATGAGCCAGCTATAACAATTCTTATAGTGATTTAAAGATTTTTTGTGTATTTTGACAGTTTTATCTTTTTTTCGTAGTTGAATTATGATATTTATGGTTTACATGAGTGGGTGGCATTATTCCCGAGGTGTTCAGTTGGGTTCTATGCGAGTTTTTCATTTTGGAAGATTTTGAAGTTGATATAATTGACTTTGGTCAACATTAGGAGATTTAGACGTTGTATGAGAATTTCATCAGTTCTGTTAGCTTTGGAATGCTACTTTTAAGGTAGCAGCACTGTTCGTGCGCTCAAATGCGTTTTGAGTTGTTGGTTAGAAACTTAGAAGTTTTTGCTTAGAGTTGACTTCGGTCAACATTCATTGGTAACGACCTTCGTTGATAAATCCGATAATTCTATTGAGTTTGGAAAATTGATTTTAATCTGGTAACATAGTTAGTTTCTATTCACGGGGTTCTGAATGAATCTCGATGGTCCATTCGAAAGATTTTTGGCCTTAACTTGTTGCTGGTGCACCAGTTCTGGTGCAGAGGATTTTTTCTCTTTGCGTTCGCGAAGGTCTAAGAATCTTGGTCATCATGAACGCGATGGATTGCCTGCATTCGTGAAGAAGGATTGTCCGGTTTCAGTTTGGGTCCATTTTTGTTCATCTCAAATGCGATCGGTTTGGCACGAATGTGATGGGTACGGGTTGGAGGTCTTTGCGAACGCGACGGTTGTCCCGCGTTCGCAAAGAAGAAATTCAGTGGCAGTGATTTAAAAATTCATTTTTGAACATAAACCCCATATCTCAAATTTTAGAGTTTTAAAACTCATTTTAGGGAAGATCAAAGAGGGATCTTTGAGATTTCATCATCGGATAAGTTTCTTATACTATTTTTACATATTCCACAATGATTATTTCATGATTTCACCATCAAATCTTCATTTTTTTACATGGAAATTCGGAGTTTTCTCGGTAAAGTTAAAGAATGATATTTTTGATGATTTCAAGCTCGATTTCAACTTCGTTTATGATGAAATTTCATATTTGAACTCCTTAATCTTTGGGTAAATTGATTTTTCAATAAAATTCTAGTTTTTTCTTTATAGGCTCGGTGTTGACTTTTGGATTGGATTTTTGGACATAGATTAGAACCTAGCAATATGGATACCGTTGGACTCGTATTTACGCGTAGAACTTGTTATTGGTAGATTGATGCATTCAGAGGCTACTTGTAAGGGAAAGACTCCAGTGTGATCAAGTAAGAGTCTTGCCATTCTGCTTTGAGGTAGGTTATGGCTTAACTTTTTTCTGACTTTGCTTGGGTAGGGACTTATCATGTAAAATATGTTATGGGTTGGGTGACTTAGTGATTATCATAGTAATTGAGTTGATAGTGTTTATTGTGATGCCTGTGTGGGGGTTTGTGTTGATCATAACAATAAATGAGATGGTTTATCATTGTGATGCCCGATTGGAGACTTATATTATTTTGGTGATATGTGACTTGGATCCCTAGTTTGATATTGAGGCTCATAGCCGGTATTTTGTGAAATGATCATGATTATGAGGTTTTGGATATAACGGTTATATCTGGTTTCACTTTATTTTCGTGTTCATGCATACTCATATATCTCATGATTCATGGACACAGTGAATAGCTTGATTTGATTTTTAAAAATAAATGCCATGAAAGGCTTGATTTGAAAGAAATAAATAATCTTAATTTCGATTTGAGTCCGGATCATTGATATATATTGATGAGAGTTGACTTGTATATGGACCTCGCGAGTCACCCATGGATCCCGTCCTGGAAGAAAAAAAATACTCGAAGGGTGTGTACGGTAGACATAACCATTGTATATCATTTCATATCATTCAATTTCATTGCATTACCATTGGATTGTTGTGGTGATTATGAAAAACTGTGTTAATTATTGATATTGAACTGGTGGGACTTTTCTGCATGCAGGTTTAGATCTTAGTATTCTTTAGTCGATATAATTTTCTACTTAAGTTTAGTCGGTCTATGATGCCAACTGAGTACAAGTGGACCGTACTCACTCTTACTTTCTGCATCCTTTTGGTGCAGATCATGATATGAGTTGCCCTCGCAGTTCCTAATTTGTGCATCGGTTACTGATTCAGAGTTGTGGCGAGCTCCTATGTCCGAGGACTGATCCAACTCCTTCTACTTTTACTTCTGTCTTTATTACATTTGGACAGTCTGTATCTCAGTTTTGATGTTCAGATTTTAGGTGTCCCTCTTGTATTTTTGATTACCGAGTCTTGGGGATTTTATGTTTGTAACTTTGGTGTCTTTTGAGCTTGTTTAAAGACTTTATCTTTAGTTATGCGTATGGATTTATTACCTCCTTGCATTATCATGGATATTATTGAGTTGTTGAGTTAGGCTTACCTATCATGGTCGAATTGGAATAGATGTCATTACAATCCATAAAATTTTGGATCGTGACACCAGCTAACTAAAAATCACAAAATTTTGATTGCCATTTAAAGTGAAGAGAGAAAAAGAATCATATTACTTTTTTTTAACATGAGTTATTTCACTATACCATCTTATCTGATTCATACAAAAGATGAATTGAAAAGTAATAAAGTCTTTTGTTGGGAAAGAATTCATCATCTTTTATTTTATTTTTTGGGGGTAGAGGCCATAGAAAATGGGAAAGGGATTACAAGATAGAGAATCGAACTTTTAACTATATAAATACAAATTCAGATAGTCAATCAAATGAGCTATTAAAATTCCCTAAAAAATCTATCAGAAACTAAGTTTAACAATAAAAGGGATTAGCATAAAGTAATACAAGCACCTAGATAGCATGCATTTAATATATAAAAGAAGTTGGACTACTACGGTAAAAAAAATTTAGCTCAAAAGACAACAAATAAACCTAAAATGAAAATTAATATTATATGCAGATGAATACTCTACCACGTTTAGTGACAAAATTTGCACAACTTCAATCTCCAATAACTGTCGGAACATGAAAAATCCTCAACATTTACTCCATTTAATGCAATAGAAGGTTTTAAAGGGAAAAATGATCAATTATTTTTTTATGGGCATTTTCCTAATTCAACTCTTAGCTTGGGGACTTTTCTCTACAACTTTTAAAATAAGTATGATCTATTAATTGCTTGCTAGTTAATATTTTGGTTCCAAAAAAAGTTATTACTAACTAATTAGCAATAAATTTAATTTAACGTACTATCATTACATTAAAAACTCTATTATAACTTATATTAATTTATAGTTACATAGAAAGACAATATTATTCCTAAAAAGTAAGAAATTATATTATAGCATCTATGGAATTTATACTCCAGTGAAGGACAATGATGAAGCTTTAGAATGTCCAAGGAGGCCATGACAAGATCTCAAACCAAGGAGTCCATGACAAGTCCAATGGGCTTCAATCGCAAATTTAAAGGTGTCTTGTTGGGGAAGAAGAGGTCAAGCCCTAGGGAGATGAATTGTCCAAATGTTACAACTATTTGGTGGTTAAAGTTGAAGTCCAAGGAGGAATATTATTGGGGTCCAAAATTCAAGCCTTGAAGAGGTCCAAAGTGGCGCCCAAAAAAAGGCCAATTTTAGCCCTTAAGTGGACCTGAAACCAATAGCCCGATCAAGCCCAAATGGGGCTAAGAAGACACGAATAAAAGAGCCCAAAAAGGTCTTAGTTCAGCCACAAATATTAGAATTTTAGTTTCTAGCTTGGCCACCAATCTGGGATTTTATTTTTCTAAGTTCTAGATTATTTTTTTAGGATTTTATTAGGAACGCCGACCACCTTTTTTCTCCTATAAATAGGAGTAATGTTTCATTCATTAAGGACACATTACTTTCAAATTATTGATACTAGTATTTATTTTTAGATAACTAACTTTTCTATTAATCACCTGAATAAAAATTACAAAGCAAGCTAACTACCATAGTTAGCTTAATCAAAATTGATAATGCTACTCACTATTCACATGCTACCTGCCTAACCTCAATAAAGCTACTAAACTAGATGTTATTTCTTTACAAGAGCCATGACTGCACCATATCCTTTGCACCCTTAGGTACTCTAACATTACAAGCATGAGCAATAGTTCTAGTCAATCTACAAACATCCACAGCTTTATGTTCAAAGATTCAGAGGTTCCTCTCAATCCAAAGAGCATGCACAGTTTCAACAAATACCATCTTGAAAATCTGAGCCTTTTGAGCCTTCCCTGTTGCAATCCTGATTATCCACTGGAAATGAAGGCTCCAATCTCTACCAATGTCATCTCTTCTCTGCATTCAGCTTAAAACTTTACCCCATAATTGTCTAACAAAAGGACACTGCAAAAAAGATGCTCCCTTGTTTCCCTCACTTGCTGGCAGAAGGTACAAAGGGGTTCCATAATAATACCCCATTTGAGCAGCCTATTTTTAGTGAGTAGTTTAGCATGCATCAGTACCCATATAGTAAAGATGACCTTAGGTCTAATAGAGTTGTTAAACATTAGACATTTTTATGGCATTCTGGTCCTCTATCCAACTAATGCAAGATAAGTGTAACGACCGGGTCCGTCGTTATGTTAATTTTTCCTGATTTCATAAATTTGGGGAAAATGATTAAAAATTCATTCGGGGTAAGTAGGGTAACGTCATAGAAAATTTCTGATAATAATCCGGGCAGACATCACTCCGCTATAGCGGTATTTTATTCCGCTATAGCGGAACTGCTATAGCGGAGGAGTAGACCGCTATAGCAGAGCTACGGGAGGCAGTAGCCTGAGATGGAATTTTATTAAAAAGTCTCTTCTCCTCAGTTGAAAAACATACGAGGGTTCCTCCAAAAACCCTCCCAGGCTGCTCCAAGGCTAGGGAATCTTGAGGAGGAGGAGTAATGGCTAAAGGGACATGGAACAGCGGATTCTAGGACCATAGTTCAGCCGGGAACACACTGTTGCGTCCTAACGCACACGTAAGTGTACGCGATCGTACAAGTAATATAGGATTGTAAGTCCAGATATCGTACCCACAGGGACTTGTCGATTAACTATTTTACTAAACTAAACTAGTTCTAATTATTTATTCAAGCGTAAAATCCCAAAGGTGAATTTAAGATTAACGAATCTAGAAATAAAAAGAAGAAGTTAACTAATGAACGATTAACCAAACAAAGAGCAGATTTTTACGTAACCAATGTGATGAAATCAATCTAGGACTATGGATCTGCTAACAATCATGTTAAGTAAGCTATTTCATCGACTTGTTTGTATATCTAGTTGTTGATTCCGGGGTTGATATTACAACTATGGTCTCTCGAGCCTCTAGTTGCCTATTCAAAATAGCATCACAACTACATCGTTGAGCGGGGATGTGACATCTTATTTTAAAAGCATTTATATTTCTTCCCGTATGAACCAAGCAAGGCGTTCTAGGTATATCTCTATCCTAGTCGCTAACCAACCCTTTACGTTACAAAAGAGAGATCTTGCTCCCTATATTCTTCGTTCTATCTCAATGATTCTTCTCTCAAGTTCACAAATAGATTATAGATTTATTTTAATGGTCGTGAAGCATTAAAATAGTAAGCACAAGAATATAAGAACAACTAATATGATAAACAAATAATTGAATCAATTGTCCACTAAACAATCATGTAGTTAGCTACCACAATCCTAGAACGAGAAGTTTAACTCCACATAGACATGGAGCAATTACAATAATTCATCCAAAGAAAAACGTAAAAATAAATAATAAAGGAGAAGAAAAGATGAAACCAATATTCTCCGGCCTCCACGGCGGCTCCTAGCTCTTCGTAGGTCAAAAGTTGTGTCAAAATCGTGATTTGAGATGTATTTATAGAGTAGGAGGAAAATAACCCCTTTTCCTACTTGAATTTGGAGTAGAAAAAAGCAGGAAAATTTCTGGGTATGCCTCTGGCGCGACGCGCCACCATAGCGCCAGCCAAGGCTGGGGCGACGCGCCACCAATGCGCCATCCCTATCCCTCAGTAGTTTGGGGGCTGGGGAGACGCGCCACCGATGCGCCACAGCCCAGATTTTCTTCTTTTGCTCTTTTTTTCTCCCGGAACGTTGCTAACTCTTTTCCAATATTTTTATGCTTTCGTTTTAGCTCTCTTGGGTTGTTTTTCTCCATATTTTTCCCTGCAAAGCATCTAATCACATATATTAGCTCACCACCATGAAAATACAAATAATCATAAGGATATACATGACTTTTGCCCTCAAAACAAAGCTAAAACATGGGTAAATGAGGCAATTAGGCGTATAAATACGCCCAAGATCACCACCCACACTTAAACCTTTGTTCGTTCTCGAACAAATCAATACATACCCTACAACATTTCACCTCTTAAGACACCAATTGAACAGGTCTACTTACACCCAAGTTAACTAGACAGATTAATCATGACCCATAATCCACTCATCATGCATACATCAATCATTTTTTTTCACAGACCCTTCATTGAAACCACACAACCTCTAAAACTGACTCTTCATGAAAAATAAGGCCAACATGATCATGTGTGAATATAGTCATAATTAGTACACCAAGTTTTCACCATTTTGTGCCCTCACATTTAAGAGAGATGCCCCTTGCTCACATCATACATACATATTCAAATTGGGACATATAGATAAGAAATTCGCTCACTCTCTCAAAGAAAGTTTCATGCATACAAGATATACCATAGGCTTGCCCTTAGTGTAATACTCTATTAACAAAGCATCAACATTGTAGGATCAAAAGGACTTTTACAGGTTGTAATGTCGGCTAAGGGACGGGTAGGAACACTTTGGCCAATAGTGACTACTTTTCCTATGCACTTTAAGACACTTACTTTAAACTTTTTCACTCTTTTCCTTATATCACCTCAACTTCAACTTATGTTCTTGTTTCCCTTCAAACTCCCCCCTTTTCTTTTGGTTTATCGCCCTATCATTCATTCACTTATTGCTAGCAAGGAGATTTTTCTAAACTTTCTTTTTATTTGTTTTTCTGAAAATATATCTTTTTGATTTTTCCTTTCCTTACCAACAACATATAAGTTATTTTTCACAAGGGCTACACATATAATTCTTATTCTTACCACAACAACCTGCCTCTATCTTTTTACCTTTTCTCTTTTATTCCCTTCTTCCTTTAAGTCTTTCAACTACAAAGTGCATTAGGAACTCTTTGGATCAAATTAATACAGGGTAATCAAATAAAGGGGATAGGCTAAACATGCGGCTAGTCAAAGAAATAGGCTTAAGGCTCAATGGGGCTTAACTAAGAATAATACAAAGGGTGACACAAACAATAGTCAAAAAGAAGTGTCTTACAAAGAAATGCCTTGATCATATCCCCCAAGTCAATACTATGTTTCACTTCATACACACACGGGGCAAGTTCTAGATATCAAGATATGCAAGAAATACAACAAACACTCACCACACATGGCACAATGGTTCAAAATAGCTTCTTAAGACTTCATATTCACCACACAATCAAATTGAATAAGTTAACATTATTAAGCCTAACTTTAGATTTTATGAGTCAAGTTAAAGAGCTTATGAGTCTCTAAATGAAGTTTCCTACTTTTTATGCTTCTTTTGAGTGAATTGCCCATGACGTCTAGTGTATACTTAGGTGAAGCACCTAGAATTCAAAAGGCTATGATTTCTAATCTTTCTCCTTCCTATGACTAATTTTCTCTCAAGACGGTCGTCATCCATCCATCGTCTATAAAATTTCTCTATCTATGATAAAAAAAATAAAAACTACTACTAAAAAATAAAAACTACTCCTAAAAAAATAAAAACTACTCGGTTCAAAGGGCACTCCCTCGGAAAAGAACCGAAAAGAAAAACCAAGGAGTGAATGAGATATGCCTCTAACTAAAACTAAAAATCTTTTTTTTTGTATTATTTTTTTCTCCAATAAAATAAACTCCTATGGCATACTCACCCTAAAACTCATAGTTATCGGAAGAATCACCACCCCACGCTTAAAATCATGCTTTGTCCCCAAAGCAATTTATAGAAAAAGATGAAGAAGAAGGGTGAGAAATACTCCCTGAGGCCCTCTAGGGCCTAGCTAACGGCATGTTTCTTCAATTTTGATGAAAAGGGGCGAATGACCCACACTTAAGCTTAAACCATACTCCTTAGCTTTCAAATTCGGGTACTCAGACTTCCCCAAACCTGAAAAATCAAAACAAAAAAAAAAATGTGACACTCTAAAAAAAATAAGAAGCTACACTACAATTTGGGTTGCCTCCCAACAAGCGCCTGATTTAACGTCGCGGCACGACGCCATCACTACACCACTTTTCTTTCCACTTAGAACTTATGAATTGCACCCCTAACTTTGCATCAAACTTTCTGCTCCTCTCAAGGGGGGGTGGTATAAAGATGAAGGAACCAAGTAAATAATGTCGCATCTTGCACTTCTTGGCCCTTAAGTGAGGAATGTCATTTTGTCTTTTTGGTATGGAAAATTTTAGAATGTAAGGACCTTATTACTCATCCACACACTTCTCCACTATCTCAGATGACTCAATTTTCATGTCATCATCCAAACATAATGTAGAAAAGTGATTAGAATGAGGTCCAATAGTACCTAATCCCAAACTTGCATTATTTATGGCATGCTCACTTTCATACTCCCTCTCAATGTCACCCTTTATCAAAGAATGATAGTTGAATGGATGTAATTCTTCTTTCTGCTCCATTAGTTGTCCAACATCCACAACAATTGATGATTGGGCATCAGACGCCTCAACCTTTTTCTTCAAGTGATCCTCCAAGTAATGGATATCTGAGCCAAATTGGTCTATCTCTTGTCTGAGCTCAACCCTACCTTCTATCAGCTGTGTCGTCATGTATGTAATATTATCACGGAGAAACTCATGAAATTTAACTTTTTCCTCTTGTTCCCTTAGCCAAGATTGGCTCACTATATATGCTTCCTCACAGCTTTCTCCTAGTAGGGACTCACTTTCATCTTCTACTAGGGGTTCATATTGGGTATTGACTAAGATCGTAACTTGCTTATCAATACAAGTTTTAGACATAGCCTGTATCTCTGTGAGTTGGGAACCTATCCTCTCCACAGACTGACTAGTATCCAATTCAACAGATTGAGTAGGTGCACACCACTCAATCTCCGGAACATTTTGACAAATACTCTCCAGGTGGGGTCCTCCACAAAAATAACAAGAATCATCATCATTCGACCACCATCTATCCCAGGCTGACATATCAAGAAGAGTGATAGAAACGTAAAAGAAACTAAAAAGATAACTATGTAAATATATATATATATATATATGCATAACTCAAATAAATAACTTGAAAAAGTCTAATCTAGATAAATAATTAACTTCTAAGTCCCCGACAACGGCGCCAAAAACTTGTTGCGTCCTAACGCACACGCAAGTGTACGCAGTCGTACAAGTAATATAGGATTGTAAGTCCAGATATCATACCCACAGGGACTTGTCGATTAACTATTTTACTAAATTAAACTAGTTTTAATTATTTATTCAAGCGTAAAATTCCAAAGGTGAATTTAAGATTAACTAATCTAAACATAAAAAGAAGAAGTTAACTAATGAACGATTAACCAAACAAAGAGCAGATTTTCACGTAACCAATGTGATGAAATCGATCTAGGACTATGGATCTGCTAACAATCATGTTAAGTAAGCGATTTCATCGACTTGTTTGTATATCTAGTTGTTGATTCTGGAGTTGATATTACAGCTATGGTCTCTCGAGCCTCTAGTTGCCTATTCAAAATAGCATCACAACTACATCATTGAGCGGAGATATGACATCTTATTTTAAAAGTATTTATATTTCTTCCCGTATAAACCAAGCAAGGTGTTCTAGGTATATCTCTATCCTAGTCGCTAACCAACCCTTTACGTTACAAAAGAGAGGTCTTGCTCCCTATATTCTTCGTTCTATCTCAATGATTCTTCTCTCGAGTTCACAAAGAGATTATAGATTTATTTTAATGGTCGCGAAGCATTAAAATAGTAAGCACAAGAATATAAGAACAACTAATATGATAAATAAATAATCGAATCAATTGTCCACTAAACAATCATGTAGTTAGCTACCATAATTCTAGAACGAGAAGTTTAACTCCACATAGACATGGAGCAATTACAATAATTCATCCAAAGAAAAACGTAAAAATAAATAATAAAGGAGAAGAAAATATGAAACCAATATTCTCTGGCTTCCACGGTGGCTCCTAGCTCTTCGTAGGTCAAAAGTTGTGTCAAAATCGTGATTTGAGATGTATTTATAGAGTAGGAGGAAAATAACCCCTTTTCCTACTTGAATTTGGAGTAGAAAAAAGCTGAAAAATTTTCGGGTATGCCTCTGGCGTGGCACGCCACCATAGCGCCAGCTAAGGCTGGGGTAACGCGCCACCAATGCACCATCCCCATCCCTCAGTAGTTTAGGGGCTGGGGCGACGCGCCACCGATGCGCCACAGCCCAGATTTTCTTCTTTTGCTCTCTTTTTCTCCCGGAACGTTGCTAACTCCTTTCCAATGTTTTTATGCTTCCGTTTTAGCTCTCTTGGGTTGTTTTTCTCCATATTTTTCCCTGCAAAGCATCTAATCACATATATTAGCTCACCACCATGAAAATATAAATAATCATAAGGATATACATGACTTTTGCCCTCAAAACAAGGCTAAAATATGGGTAAATGAGGCAATTAGGAGTATAAATACGCCCAAGATCACACACTCACGGAGCTAGAAATGCACTATTATAGCTGCTTGGCGCCCAGGTAGGCTAGGTTTCATGAGTAGTTAGACTTGTTTACTTTCTGTACTTGTTGTATAGTGGGAACAGAGAATTCATATTTTAGGCCTCCGGGTATGGAATCTGGTGGATTCGGGTTTGGTTATGTTGATTTGGGATGTACAGAGTAAATGGCTGATTTTGTGATTGTGTTATATGGTTACATTATTTATATTGGTGTGATAAAATGATAGGTTAAGGGACTAGTATGTCGGAAAGGTTCAGGGAACCGGGGAAGCGCTTGGGAGCCACGAGAAATGGGAATAGGAAACTCCTAGGTGGGGTTTCAGGAATGTTTATGGCTTGAGACGTAGTGGCAATCTTGCTAAAGTAAGGAAAAGGAAATCGGGTAGCTGCGTATATGATTAATTTAAAGAGAAATCGCTCGTTACATGTTCTAGAATAAAAAGGGTGAACCAGGGATAGTCTTCGGATGGGATTTAATGGTTCGTTATTATACCCGAAAAGGGGTAGGTGATGGCTTACGATTTCTGTGAATGTTGTATATTTTTGTACTCATATCTAAGTGTTTGTATGAATTACATTGCTTAGGAAAGTTATGTAGAATGTCTATGGTTCCTGCTTTACAGTCTGTGATTTGAATGGTATTTACTTATTGGTTTACAAGTTGTTTGATCATCTATTTAACTGTGGATTGTTGAAATTTGGTTGTCTCGGGTACCACGCCTGGTACGGGTATAACAAATGGTTGGCTCGGGTACCACGCCTAATACAGGAATACTAACGGTTGGCTCGGTACCACGCCTGGTACGAGTTTACTTTATTGCATATTGCATCGTGATTATTATATTGCATTGACTGATATTGGTTCCTTGAGTGGACCGGGTTGTTTTATTGAAATGTGATAATTATTATTGGTTCCTTGAGTGAACCGGGCTGTTGTGGAATTGTGATGTTGATGGGCGGTCCTTGAGTGGCGGGGAATTTCTGTTATATTTTGTTGAGTTGGTCTTGGATTAGACCGGGTTGATCATTGATACTTAGGTGTTATTTAGAGGGGATTCCGGGGTGGGTTCGAACTATGTAAAGAGGGCAGTTAATTATATATATATATATATATATATATTGTCATCTTGAGTGTGTCATTGGTGGTCGGGAACTACCGGTGGTAAATAAGCTAAGGGTTGGTCTCGGTGTAGACCGGGTTAGTCTGTTGAACACTTAGGTGTGGCTAGAGGATCCTTGGAGGGTCCGGATCATGTGCGGTAAAGAGATTTAGGTGTAACTCTAGTGTTGTCAATAAATGTAGCAATGGTTGTTGGGTGAATTTCATGTGGGGGTTAGATTGGGAGGAAGACTGAGAGTCTGGGGTTGTCGTTTCTAGCTATTGCGAACACATTAGAAGGTTCACTGGGGATCCATGAAGGGGTCCGAATACTGGTAAGTGAAGACACGGGTATAAGTGGTTGAGTTGGGCAGTTTGCCGGGTTAATATCCGGATGTTAGTTAGAACAGCTGACTTATGCAAGGGAAGGGCAGTCCAGCATGAACATGGGCAGTTGTGAAGGATAAAGTGACTTGGGAAGTCTAGGACTTGGTGACTTGGGGAGTCTAAGGTTAGTGTGACTCGAATGTCTGGGGAATGAGGAGGTTGGCAACGGAAGCACGTTGGAGGATGGAAATCAAGCTATGTTAATTACATTCATGTTTTTCCCTGTTTTTCTATATGATGGTAGGAGTGGATTCGGGTCGACCGATGATGCCTACCAGTACGTGTGTTTGTACTGACTCTACTCTTGCTATACCTTTTGGTATAGTCTGATTGCAGGTTGGTGATGTTTCATAGGTTCACGGCGATAAGAATCTCCAACAGCTTATGTCTTCGATTTCCATGATGGAAGTTGTGTCTTTTTTCCTCTTTGTGTCATCTTATAGTAGTTCTTGTACCTGCTTAGACTAGATCCTAGGGAGGGTATTTTTTAGTGTTGTAAAGGTTTTTCGCATGTTCTTAGTAGTCTATCTTCTGAACATATTTTGAAAAAAGGGATTTTCTCATGTATAAAATGGATTTATTCAATGGGTTATTTTAATTTCCGCAAGTTACCTGTTGGACGGGTGGTAAGGGTTCGTCTATCTAGGTGGTTAGAGTAGGCGCTCGCACGGCCCGATAGGTTGGGTCATGACAAATAGTATCAGAGCCTAGGTTACCGGTCTCCCAGTACAAGAGCAAAATATCGAATAGAGTCCTACGGATTGGTGTGTTGACGTCCACATCTAATCTTTGGGGAACTATAAGGCATTCTAGGAATTGTCACCCTTCTTTCATTCTTTTTTGCGGTTAGTACTTGCTTGTATAGGTTGAGTTCAATTGGTATCTCTCGATTCCAATTGGTATCTCAGCAAGGTAAGGGAGGTCACCGTACTTCAGTTACGATAGGACAAGCAAGAGGAATTGGAACTAGGAAGGTTCCAATTGGTATCTGGCCTGAGAGGCTGTGACAAGCATGGACAACCGGTTAATGGTCATCCATGGTACAAGCGAAGGTGAAAACTTGTGAATTAAATTGATTGTGATTGTTTTGGTTGTGACTTCAAATGAATTATTGTGTGTACAGCTTTGTGTGACTTAATTGAAATGTGTGTGGAATGTAATTAATGTGCATGTGGAGTTTACGGAAAGTCATCAAGAGAAACGTTTAGTGCCTTAGACTGTGGCGGTCTGTTAAATGTCTTGATTTGAAGAGGGGTACTGCATGTTAGAAAGGGCTTATCATTGGTTAAGATGATAAGGGATTGGGAAATGTGACTGTAAGAAAACTTCGGTTTCAGGACAGTCAGAATTTGGTTGGGAACCATGGGAACAAAGGAGTCATTAGTGTGTACTGGCAGGATGATATTGCCGAGGAACAATTAATTGTTGTAAATTCTTTGTAAATTTTGGTGTGTTTTATGATATGTTATGCTTGATTTTAATGTGTTTGGTGTTAGGAATGGTCTTGAGGGTGGTTTAAGACCATGGCGGGACTTACAGGTCGGGACAGTGGTAACCGGGAAGGGGGACGAGTGCATTTAGCTGGAAATCAAATTTTTTGTACTGTTACCGTTGGGACCGCTATAGTGGAAGACAACCGTTATAGCGGGACCGCTATTGCGGGAAGACCATCCGCTATAGCGGAGGTCAGCGAGGCAGTGAACCTGCTCTGTTTTCCCCTGTTTTCGTCCCTTTCTGGGGACAAGATAAAAACAAGTATTAACAACAAAACCACTGTGTAAAACCCAGGAAAAGCAAGACTATGTATATATATATGCAGGGAAAGGAAATAATGTCTAGAATGGGCACCCACATGCCAAGGTAAAAGAGGGAAAGTGGAAATATTGTCTTAAACAAGCCCCAAACGGGGGCAACCCAAATAGTAGTAAATCAGTAATAAGGGTGGGGAGAGTCCCAGGCCTTATCCTCGCTCAGGAAGGGAAACTCCTACACGTCCTCGGGCTCGAGGGTGGGGAGCTCCTGACCTGGGGAAGCACAAGAGAACATGACCTTGATGGTCTTCCACATTCGGGAAAATATGCGGTCCCGGGAGCGTCTCTTCCTCTTCTCTTCTTCTAACTCCCTTCGGAGTGCTGCAAGTTCCTAAGCGGATGGGTGAGGGGCTGTGCCTCCGGCGTTGGGATCCTCCATGAACCTCCGGACAGCTGCCAGATTTTCCTCCAACTGGGTTCTAGCGATCGGGGGCTGGGGCTGGGACTGGGAAGGGGAAAGAGTGTCATCATCCTCATCCTCATCATCATCAGCCTCCTCCACCGGCTGACTGCTCCCTGCCTCATCCATCTTCCTTTTTTTCTTGGAGATGTCCTTCACCTGAACTGAGTCAAAGGGCTCATCCATAGCCACCTCTGCATCTGTGTGGTCCTGAGGCACATCATCTCGCCTACACAGCTCCGAGACCAGCCCAGGTAGATAAGGGCCCTTCCTGTGACCCCCATAGAATTCTTTCCACTCGGAGATGATTTGCTCCCCCACATTCATGATAATCCCCTGCATGGTACAAGCGATCACCAAAGCTCGGGCATAAGTAACATCGATCTGATTTCCCGATAGACGAATCCTTCGGGACACCAAGTTCAGCCACCTCCTAGCCTCGGAGGAGAAGTAGACACCAGTAATACCCTCGGGGCTGACCACAATTGAGTACTTAATTGTTTGCACACACTCCATGATCCAGGTTGTGAACTTCATAGGAAAACCCAACTCTTCCATAATCTACTTGAGATACACTCATTCGATGCTATCATAGGCTTTCTGCAGATCTATCTTTAGTGTACACCTATGAGATATGTGTTTCCTCCCATAAGCTTGCACTAACTCATAAGCTAAGATGATATTGTCCGCAATTTTTCTCCCTGGTATGAATCTGAATTGTGCATCATTAAAGACATTAGAAATGACCTTTTGCAGTCTAGAAGTTAGGAACTTTGAGATAAGCTTATACATCACTGTACAACAAGTTATTGGCATGTCCTCTTTAACTGTTATTGGCTTAGCAGTTTTAGGAACCAAAGTGATACATGTGCAATTTATTGGTCTATGCATAATACTTGTTTTGAAGAACCCCTGTACAACATCCACAATATCCTCCTCAATTATTGGCCTAGCATTTTTGAAAAAAGTAGCATTATACCCGTCCAGTCCAGGTGCTTTATCAGAACCAATTGATTGGAGACCTTCTATGATTTTTGCTGGTGTGACCTCTTCACATAGTAGTAGTTGCTGCTCATGAGCAAGCTTTGGCCCTCTCCTCATAATTTGTCTATGCACTGCAGGCAGGTAGGTGGCAGAACTTCTCATGAGACCTTTGTAGAATTGTATAATCTCCTTCTTAATATCTTCAGGATCCTCCAGTTTAACCCCAGTCGAAGAAATTAATTCAATGATCTATTTTCTCTGAGTATTATCTTTAAGCACTGAGGAGAAATATTTAGTATTTGAGTCTCCCAACTTGATCCAGTCCACCCTTGCCTTTTGTTTCATAACACTTTCCTTAATGAGGTCCCATATTTCCAGATTAAGCAAAGTTTGCTTCTCTTGAGCTAGCAATTCATCAGAGGTATTTGTTTTCATCTGATCTTGTATTGCTTGTAGGGTGCATCTACATATTTCAATCTTCTGTGTAATTTTCTGGAATTCTTCTTAACTCAACCTTACGAAATTAGACCTTAGTGCTTTGAGATTTGCCCATATTTGACTTATGTGATCTCTATTCTTCCCCTTTTTCCGTCCATGGACAACAATAAAATTGAATGGACTGTGTGTAGTACATATATTGAAGAATTTAAAAGGAACTTTGATATTCCATGAGACTGGCATAATATTCAGTAGCATGGGAGAATAATCTGAAACATGTGGATAATCATATTCAGTGACAACATGACCCTTTTTACTCATCCAATCTTCATTGCCAAACAACCTATCGATTCTACTATATATTATGTTAGGACCCTGCTACTTATTAGTCCATGTATAGTATTCCCCCTTCCATGGAAGTTTTGTGAGATTGGCCTCCTAGAATACACTCCTTAAAATCCCTAATCTCTGCATCAAACACAGGATTTTCAAATAACCTATCTTGAGAAGAAGTAACAACATTAAAATCACCCCTAGTACCTAGGGCATGGTAATACCAGTAGATAGTTGTTGGAGGTCTATCCATATACTTCTTTTTTTCTCCTCTGTGTTAAAGACATAGACAATAGTGAGCATACACTCCATTCAATCTCTTCTATTCCTCACTTGACAATGAATGTATTGAACTGAACTTCTGATGCCTATCAGATCTAGCAAGCTAGCATCCCATAGTATATATATACTTCCATTTGTTACATCTTGGTAGTTGTGTAAAGAGTGACATACATTTGTAATATGATCAATAATTTCACTAGCTTTATGAGCCTTTACTCTAGTCACTACTAGGCCAACTAGCTTTATATGCTTAGTTTTCATACAATTTTTTAGCTCCTTCCTCTTGTACCACTTATTAGCCCTCACATATTCCATAAAACCCAAGTCATTGAGATATATATGTATCGCGTTACCTAGTGGGTGAAGTTGCAGTTTGCTTATTCTTACCTAGATGCAAAGCACCAAAGGAATTTCTAATAGATATAGCACTTAGGATTGGAATTCCTCCAAGCTACTAGTATTCAACTCTGGGCCTTTCCCTTATCCTCCTTGCTGCTCCATAATAGCACTCCTCTTTGATAATGGAGCTGTTGTATTACTGTTACCTTAGGCATACCTTTCCTTTAGTATCCCACTATGCTGCTTGTCAGGTCCTAAACTTAGACTAGAGGTTATGTTAACCCCCTCTTCAGTTGGTTGCAGTTATGGCCCTTTTTTTGCTCTCTTGACTATCATTTTTGTACTATATTAGGAAACCTTTTTCTTCTCTTAGGTTGCTAATATTGTGCCTCTACAATCTGAGGTGCACCTTATGGTTCTTGTCTCAGCTCAGGGACTTCACATACATGACCTATCTTCAAGCAAGTATTGCAAAACTATGGTTTCCAATCAAAACACAATGCTTGTTGAAATTGCCTTCCATTAGGATCTTGAATTGTAACTACATTTGGGAGGGGCTTGGTCACATTGATCTCAATTAGCATCTGGGAAAATGATATTCTTGTTTACTTTGTGGTACATTCATTGACATATATAAGTTGCCCAATTGCACTGGCAATACTATAAGGAAATTGCAACTCCAACATTTCATAGACCAGTTAAAAAAACTAACCCACATAGGTGTTTTAGTAAGGAACTCAGTGTTACAGTCAAAATTAACAGACTATTGTTTCAAAATAATTTGTCTGTTACTTATAGTATGAAGTCCAACATATAACACTTCTGGCAAATCTTCCATGCTTAGAAATTTAAATATATAGTACCCATATTCATGTAGATACAGATCAGGTTGAGAAATGTTACCCCAATTCTTAGCAATATATCTACTCATGAAGTTGTAGCCTAGTACCTCCCCATCACATAAGCCACCAAAGCACATCTCCACTTTGCATTTTCTTGCTCCACTTCTGATTTCTCAAGATGGAATACAGTTTTTTCATTAACAATCAAAGGAGGAATATAGTTGAGAGCCATACCATGAGCTGCCAATCAGTTTTTGTTTTCACCCATTTGTTTAACATAGATGTCTCAGGAACCTGCCCATTAGGAGTAGTATCAATCAAATGTAAGCCTTCATTCAGTTGTTGTTGCATAGCCTTCCCTAATTCTTTTACTTTCCCGGGAGGGGGTGGGGGGCAGCCTCCCCTAACTGCTCAACAGGTGTTGAACAAGGGTTCAACCCACTACTCATAGCCAAATTCCTTATCATACCACCCAATTGACCCCTTGTGTGCTTCACTACTGGTGTTTGATTTCCAGAATGAAGCATTGAGCTCGAGCATTGTTCTATTGGTTCCTTGAGTTGTTTCTCAGATTGAGTTGAGATCCATTCATATATATCTTGTAGGACCTGCTCCGGAGCTGGATCCTTATTTCCAAAGCCATTCACAGTTGCTTGATCGGTAGTCGGCACAGCCACCATGACGTTATTCTTAGTTATCTGTGTTTTCCTATTTTCTATAGAATTCTTAAAAGCTGCAAGAGTCTTTGTTGGTGGTCTTACCCGCCCCCTACCCCTACCTCGTCCCTTTCCCATGGAAGTTTATGTCAATGCAAATTAGACTAACGTGCGTCGGGAGCATGAGAGAGAAGAGTATACGTAATGTATTTCCATTGTTTGATAATGTCACGACTCAGACTGTCGTGAGTGGTACCCACTCAACTCCCGAATGAGCGAACCGATAGAGTCTAGCTCTTAGCCTAGACTAACAACCTAAAACCAACAAACAGAAAATAAACTAGCAATTTGAATACGCAAAGAACCATATCATTAAATAAGCCTGCGGAAATTTCCCTAGAACTTGAAAGTCATCGTACCAAACGCTACCAATACTAGAGTACGGGGATGCAACCCTAAAACGTAAAACAATAAGAAATAGTCTAAGCCCAAAACAATTGGGCTGTAACTCAAAAGATAGACACCAAGGCAGCTTGGTCGAACAGCTCACCCTTGATATCTGGAACAGTCAGGCCTACAAGTGAGGTCGTATGTCAACCGCCGAAAGATTTCCTATACTCACAAAAAAACAAGCAAGTGCAGTATCAGTACACAACTACTATGTACTGGTAGGATCATCAGCCAGTTCCAATAACAATGTATGAATAGTACAAGAATCAAGTAACAGTACAGGAAACACGTAATCCAATTACCAAACACCTCTAACTACAAATCTCATCCTAACTTGTCTCTACATGCCATTCACTTCCAATACGAGAATCAATACAAGTCACACCCTCATACTTATATACCCCGGACCCACCCTGGGATCCCCTCTAACCAACACCTAAGTGTTCACAAGCAACCTGGTCTACACCAAGACCAACTCTAAATCAGATACAACAATAACCCGGCCTCACAAGGACCATAAATAATTATCACTCTCAATAATACAGCTCGGTCCGCTCACAGAACCAATATCAATCAACACAATGCAATAAATATCCAGGCAATGATGCAGTAAAGTAAACCCGTACTAGGCGTGGTACCCGAGACAACCGCTAGTAATTTCCCATACCAGGCATGGTACTCGAGCCAACCATTAGTATTCCCATATCAGGCGTGGTACCCGAGCCAACCGTTAGTATTTCCGTACCAGGCGTGGTACCCGATCCAACCAAATGTCAACAATCCACAATCACAATAATGAACAATTAGCTTGTAAACCAATAAGCAAAAATGCATAGTACAATAACCAGACTGATCAAACAGGACTATAAGACATTCCAATTCATATTCTAAGCAATGCATCTCATACAATTACTTAGATAAAAGTACTCAAACACACAATGCATAAAGAAATCAAGCCATCACCTACCTCGAAATGATCCAAGCTCTACTCAACCAAAGCTTTCCTGTTCTCCGAAGTTCTTGCCGATTCTTGGTCTAAAATAACAAACAATAACCAAGAATTAATCCCCATGGCCTACAATTTACCCAGATTATGCAAGAATCCTAAACCCCAGGCCACCCATAATCATTTCACCCTTTCCCCGGGCTTTCCCCCCATTAATATACCTAGTTCTATCATTTTTATGGATAAAATTAGGAAATTAAAGTCACATGATCATAAAACGGTAAATTTAGCAACACCCAAGAACTTTTACACATAGAATCCCCTTTTTTCTCCAGATTCTACCATCCCTAAGTCATTCCAAACCTCTCCCCAAGTCAACCACTAGCAATTCTACCGCATAGGAAAAGTATTATGGAGTTTGGGGAGTAGATACCTTACCTTAGGGAAGAAAAATAATGCAGAACGAAGGAAAAACGCATGAAATTGCCCTAGTTTTTCTCCCAAATGAATTGTAGAAAACTGAACTATTTTGGAGAAGTTTCTGCATTAAATCCCGTTGGGCTCCGCTATAGCGGTCGACTTCCACTACAGTGGTACCGCCGTAGCGGAGTCAACCGCTATGGCGGAGATTGACCACCTTGACTTCCGCTATAGCGGTGTTTCCTTCCGCTATAGAGGAGGTCACCACAGCGGAGCCTTAGCGCTCATCATGAAAATAATGTCCGAAATTCCCCAAAATTTGTCCATTTTACAACACACTTGCTTCCCCCGATGATCCAAAACAATCCTTTCATATCAATCTCGATTCCGAAAGATCTATTTACCTGAATTCGATTCTGAAAAGTCCCTCGGACTCCTTTATATCTTGGCTACGTGAAAAAATAGCTCAAATCAAGACATCTAACCCAATCGTTACTTGGATTTCCCTAGACTATACCTCGCTTCAAATCCGGTCAAGGCTAGCCTAGCCCAGAATTTCAAACTCCCAAACTTGGAGTTTTCTAACTCTAAAACTTGGCACGATTGGACTACCCATAACGATGGATCCGGTCATTACAACAGATACCAATTTACCCATCGTTCATCCCAAACGATCAAGCCCGAAATTACGAAAATAAAAGAAGGAAAGTGTAGTACCTGAATCCTCAAACAAGTGAGGGTAGTTGTCCCGCATATCCTTCTAGGTTTCCCAAGTGGCTTCCTCAACCGGATGATGCTTCCATTGAACCTTTACCATATCAATCACCTTTGTTCTCAACCTCCGAACATCTCGAGCAAGAATCAAAACTGGTTCTTCTTCATAATGAAGATCCTTATCGAAGAGCACCTCATCCCACTTGATGATGTAATTACCATCCCCATGGTATCGTTCAAGCATGGATACATGGAATACCAGATGGACACTCGACAAACTAGGCGGCAGTGCTAACTTGTAAGCCACTGGCCCCACAAGTTCAAGAACCTCAAACGGACCAATGAACCGAGGGCTGAGCTTGCCCTTCTTACCGAACTGCATAACTCCCTTCATTGGTGACACTTTCAATAGTACCTGTTCACCAACCTAAAATTCCATGTCCCGGACCTTGCAATCTGCATATTCCTTCTACCTGCTTTGGGCGGCTAACAATTTGGTCTGAATGCCTCTTACCTTTTCCTGCGCTTCCCTTACCAAGTCCACGACTAGAGGCTTTACATTGCCTTCCTCAAACCACCCAACCGGTGATCTACAACCCCTCCCATACAATGCCTTGAATAGTGCTATGTCAATACTGGAGTGGTAGTTATTGTTCTACGAGAATTCGCACAACGGTAGAAACTGATCCAAATGACCCCCGAAGTCCATCACACATGCTCTCAGCATGTCCTCCAATACCTGGATCATTCTCTCTGACTGACCATCAGTCTGAGGATAGAAGGTTGTACTAAAGGTGAGTTGTGTACCCAACTTTTCATATAGCTTGCCCTAAAATTTAGAGGTGAACTGTGTTCCCCTGTCTGAAATGATGGACAATGGTACTCTATGCAATCTCACTATTCCTTCATGTAGATCTTAGCCAACTGCTGCAAATTTTAATCTACCCTGACCGTAATGAAATAAGAGGACTTGGTCAGCCTGTTGATAATGACCCAAATTGAGTCATACCTCCCCAATGTCTTGGGAAGTCCCACCACAAAATCCATGGCTATCCTCTCCCACTTCCACTCGGGAATGGGCATTCTCTGAAGTAGACCTGCAGGTCTCAGATGCTCATAATTTACCTGCTGGCAGTTCTGACACTTGGAAACAAAATCAACTATGTCCCTTTTCATCCCGGGCCACCAATAATGCTGCCTCAAGTTCTGGTACATTTTGGTCACACCTGGATGAACTGAGTACCGCGAATTGTGAGCCTTGATGTGCCTGGATTCTACGGCATATTTTGACACCTTTAACTAAGAATACTCGCAAGTTTTCCAGCAACTTTTGTGTCTTTTGATGTTTTTATGTTGTATTTGCAGGAAATGTAGACAAAGATAAAAAGGAAGTAAAAATACTCAAGCTAAAGGCGCCACTGGATAGCGGCGACGGTTGGCACGACGGCCCGTCACACCCGTGACTGACCGTCAGCCAAGCCGTCAAGTTGGAGCTCAAGGAGAGCCTACACTGGATAGCAGCGACGGTCGGCGTGACGGCCAGTCGCATGGGTGACGGTCCGTCAGCCAACCCGTCAAGTTAGAGCTAAAGATAGCAAGCACTGGATAGGGGCGATGGCTTGGAGTGACGGCCCGTCGCATGCTTGACGGCCCGTCAGGCGACCCGTCAAACGCGACGCGGGATTCCGAAAATTCTATTTTTGGACTTTATTTCCTGGACTACTATAAATACCCTGTGTTAGGTTTATTTTATTATTCATTACCCAATAGTTCTAGGATATTTTTGAGCGAGTTTTTGAGAGGAAAACACGACACAATTCGTTGTTCTTCTTCTTATTGATCGTTCTTGGGATTTTAGCTTCTTGTTCTTGGATAATTGAAGCTTGTGTTCATATATCGTAGGAATCTTTTCTCTTTATTATGAATATGATTTTCTTCTCTTTTCCTAATAGCATGAGTAACTAACTTCCCACAACTAGGGTTGTGGGAGCCATGACAAAAGTAGCAATATAGATTCCGGGTAGCGTAGGATTCAATTTATATGTTGTCACGTTGTTAATCATTCGTTATTAACGTTTTCTAGTGGTTGCAAACATTAGAACATGCCTAGGTTTAATTTGCTTGAGCAAAGAGATTAAAACCGGGAAATTTGATTAACGACGAGGATTCGAGACTACAAACTCTCGTCTTATGATTAATGCTGTAACTAGATTAATCTACTTGATGTTTAGGATTGAAATAAGAAAGTTCACCTTTTCAAGTTTGAGAGAATTGAAAAGGAAATTTGTCTATTTGGTTGAGAAACGTTTAGACGATACCATGAATTCAATCACATCGTGACATGCATATAGAAAGAACCCGGTTAAGCCTTGAGTCGAAATTGTTACGACGCCATGGTGAACACTTCCCTAGTTCACTCTCATATTGATTATTAATCGTACATTACTATTTGCTTTGATCAATATATTGTTCACACAAAACCCCTCTATTTACCGGAAACTATTGATTACTAGTCATCTAATTCACTAACGACTTAATTTGCACCTTATTCCCTGTGGGATCGACCCCAACCTTAGTTGGGTTCTATATTTGACAACGACCGCTTACGCTTCTTAATTGGAGTCGTAATTTGGGCGTATCAAATTTTGGCGCCGTTGCCGGGGACTACGGTTGTTTATTAAGTCTGGTGTGTTTATTTGACTTTTAGTCATATTTCCTGATTTTACTTTTATTTGTTGTTTTTGGTTGTTACAGGGTACTGAGTTGTGCATGCCAAGTACCCGACGCTCGGGTGAACCAATTTTACCTTACGACCCCGAGCTCGCAAGAACGCTAAGGCAAACCATGAATGTACAACAGCAGGAGGCAGCAAGGCTCGCTGCAGAACAGCAGGCTCAACAGGATCAGCATCATGTGAATGTCGAGGATATAGAGGATGATATGGCATTAGATGGAGTTGGTGCTACGGGCGCCATTGTTCTTCCTCCGCTAGCGCCTGGGGCCAAGTTCAACATTACTAGCACAATGCTCCAGCTGTTGAACTTAAAAGGATTATTCCGTGGTATGGCTGGTGATGATCCAAACCGACACCTGATGAATTTCGTGGGTATCTGCAAGTTGTTCGAATTGCCTGGAGTAAGTCAGACCGCGATTAGACTCAGGTTGTTTCCATTGTCTCTATCTGATGAGGCAGCGTTATGGTTGACAGAGCTAACCCCCGACTCTATCGCAACCTGGGGAGAGCTGAAAGGAGCTTTCCTAGAAAGGTTCTTTCCTCCCTCTAGGATGATACAGTTGAGGGATGAAATTAGCAATTTCAGACAACAACCTCATGAGGCGTTACATGAGACGTGGTTGCGGTTCAAGAAGAAGCTGACACAATGCCCTAACCATCAGGTGACCGACAATTTCCTGATGCAGACATTTTACAGGGCACTAAATTCGGCTACCAAGCCGACACTGGATAATGCAGCAGGTGGAGCGTTCATGGGTCTCACTTTTATCGATGCCACAACTATTTTGGACCGGCTCACTAAAACCAACAGGGCCTGGCATACACGGGACACGGAGATGGCTGCTAGCACTCATGCAGTCGGTATGTCAGCGGAACAGCGCAGGAAAGAGGAAGAGCGGAATCAAGATATGGCCCACCTGAAAACGCAAATGGACCTACTGACAAAACATTTGCTGTCAGGAGACATGGAGAAAGTGAAAGTTGTGGGTTCCCAAGGTAGAGCAGCAGAGTTCGAGTCTGATGAGGAGGCGAACTATTTGGGGGGTTTCCAGGCCAATGGCCAGGGAAACCAAGGTCGAAACTATCAGAAGGACAACTACTATGAGAAAGCTGGCTACAGAGATCGTGATCAGGGGAACTGGATGAATAAAACTGATAGAGGTGGGTTGTACGTACCACCTGGTAACCGAGAAAGAAGTAGCAATGATACAGGGACGTCCAAGTTAGAGAATATGATGGCAAAGATGTTGTTGAAGGTAGAATCTACTGACTCCGGAGTCAAGGAAATGAAATCTGAATTATCATCATTGAGTCAGTTGGTTAATTCTCATTCCACCTCAATCAAGCAGTTAGAGCAACAAATGAGTCAAGTCTCGGCGTCTCTAAATCAAAGGAAAGCTGGAACATTGCCGAGTGACACCATTCAAAACCCGAGAAATGACGGAAATTGTATGGCAATCACCACCAGAAGCGGTAAGACATTATCGGAATCACATCCGGTAATTCAGACCCAGAAAGGTAGCGTTGCTGAGAAAGATGAGTTAGTAGATGCTGAAAATATGGTCGATGAGGGTGTGAAAGTGTCTGTTGAAAAACCCGGTGCGGAAGAAGATGCTACTCAAGTGCTCACGGATAAAAGCAAGGAAGTTGAAAAACTTCCAACTATGATGCCTCGGCCACCACCTCCTTTCCCACAACGGTTGAAGAAGAAAGTGGAAGATAGCAAGTTCCTGAACTTCATGACCATGCTAAAACAGATATCAGTAAACATCCCTCTGGTGGATGCGCTTGAACAAATGCCCGGTTATGCCAAGTTCATGAAGGACTTGATCACAAAGAAGAGGTCGGTAAGTTTTGAACCGGAAGACAACCTCCACCATTGTAGCGCCATTTCATCAAGGTCGCTAGTCCAAAAGAAAGAAGACCCGGGTGCGTTCACTATTCCTTGCACCATAGGGGAGTTTAACTTTGCAAAGGCTCTTTGTGACTTGGGGGCTAGCATAAACTTGATGTCGTTAGCCATCTACCGGCAGTTGGGTTTAGGAGCTCCCAAACCGACGACTATGAGATTATTGATGGCTGACAGATCGGTGAAACGCCCAGTTGGTATTTTGTATGATGTACTTGTGAAGGTGGGGAAGTTTATATTTCCGGCAGACTTCATGATTTTGGACTGCGAGGTAGACTTTGAAGTCCCTATTATTTTGGGACGACCCTTCTTGGCAACCGAAAGAGTATTGGTAGATATGGAGAGCAACGAGTTGACTTTCAGGTTGAACGCCGAAGTGGTGAAGTTTAATGTGTGCAAGTCAATGAAGAAACCGAGGGACATGAATGTCGTCTCGGTTATTGATGTTGTTGCCGAATCTGATGTGATTGTTTCTGTTGAAGAGAGACTTGCTGTAGAGACGTTGGCAGCAGTAATGATGAACTTCGATGAAGATGACATCAAAGATTATGAAGAAATTGTAAATGCTTTGGTTGGATTGGGGTCATATGGTTACACCCCAAAGAAATTGGATCTCGATTTAAAGAACAGACCGACACCTCCTGCAAAGCCTTCTATTAAGGAAGCGCCGGTATTAGAGTTGAAAGAGTTGCCAGGCCATCTGAAGTATGCATTTTTGGGTGACAAATATACCTTACCTGTAATCATCGCGACAGACCTTGTGCAATCTCAAGTTGAAGCGTTACTATCCACACTGAGGAGACATAAGAGAGCAATCGGCTGGACCATTGCAGATATTATTGGCATCCCACCAGGTATTTGTACTCATAAGATACAGCTCGAAGAAAATTGCACTCCCACCACCGAGCACCAGCGGAGACTGAATCCGCCAATGCAAGAGGTGGTAAAGAAAGAGATCATCAAATGGCTCGATGCTGGAGTGGTTTACCCAATTTCTGATAGCAAATGGGTGAGCCCAGTGCAATGTGTTCCTAAGAAGGGAGGAATGACTGTGGTAGCAAATGACAAAAATGAGCTGATTCCATTAAGACCTGTCACGGGGTGGCGAGTCTGTATGGATTACCGGAAGCTAAACTCCTGGACTCTCCGTGATCATTTCCCCATGCCCTTTATGGATTAGATGCTGGATAGATTAGCTGTCAGAGGTTGGTATTGCTTTTTAGATGGATATTCGGGGTACAACCAAATATCTATTGCCCCAGAAGATCAGGAGAAGACCACTTTCACCTGCCCCTACGGTACGTTTGCTTTTAGACGCATGCCCTTTGGTCTTTGCAATGCTCCTGCAACATTCCAAAGATGCATGATGTCTATATTTTCTGATATAGTGGAGAACACATTGGAAGTCTTCATGGATGACTTTTCGGTAGTGGGTGATGCATTTGATGATTGCTTGACTAATCTGGGTCAAGCATTGCAAAGGTGTGAAGAGTCAAACCTCGTGCTGAATTGGGAGAAATGCCATTTCATGGTGAAAGAAGGCATTGTATTAGGACACAAAATATCTATGAGAGGTCTAGAGGTGGATAGAGCCAAGATAGAAGTCATCGAGAAACTACCTCCACCCATTTCAGTAAAGGGTGTGAGGAGTTTTCTTGGTCATGCCGGGTTCTACCGAAGATTCATTAAAGATTTCTCTAAGGTTGCTACCCCACTGTGCAGGTTGCTTGAAAAGGAGACTAAGTTTGTATTTGATGCTGAGTGTTTGAGGGTGTTTGAATGCCTGAAAGAAAAGTTAGTGGATGCTCCTATTATAATTGCCCCGGATTGGTCCAAACCGTTCGAAGTAATGTGCGATGCGAGTGGTGTGGCACTTGGAGCTGTTCTGGGATAGAAGCGGGACAAACTTTTTCACCCCATTTATTATGCTAGTAAAGCATTGAATGGGGCGCAAAAGAACTACACAGTGACAGAACAGGAGCTGCTGGCTGTTGTATACGCTTTTGAGAAATTCAGAGCGTACTTACTTGGTACAAAAGTGGTGGTGCACACAGATCATGCAGCCTTGAGGTATCTGATGACCAAAAAGAATGCAAAACCTCGACTAATCCGATGGGTGCTATTGTTGCAGGAATTTGACTTTGAAGTCAAAGATCGGAAAGGGTGTGAGAACCAGGTAGCGGATCATCTGTCCAGGCTTGAGAGGGAAGAGAACGTAATAGATGAACCAGAGATTGATGATGCATTCCCGGATGAGCAGGTGATGGCTGCGTCACTTGATATGGTGCCTTGGTACGCTGACTTCGCAAATTATGCGGTGAGTGACATGATCCCGGAAGATTTGAACTTCCACCAGAAAAAGAAGTTTCTCCATGATGCAAGTAAGTTTTTCTGGGATGAGCCATATTTATTCTGGTTGTGTGCTGACAACATAGTGAGGAGATGTGTACCGGAAGTGAAAATGACAAGAATCTTGCAAGCTTGCCATTCGTCCCCAGTTGGAGGACATCATGCGGGTAATCGAACCGCCCGAAAAATCTTACAGTGTGGTTATTATTGGCCGACAATCCAGAAAGATTCATATGAATTTGCCAAGTTCTGTGATCAATGCCAACGAAGAGGAGCAATCTCTCGCCGACAAGAGTTTCCCATGTCCACTATTTTGGAGGTTGAGTTGTTCGACGTATGGGGAATAGATTTCATGGGCCCTTTTGAAAGCTCTTATGGGAACCGTTACATCTTGGTAGCGGTGGATTATGTTTCAAAGTGGGTTGAGGCGGTTGCTTTGGCCGATAACGAAGGTAGAAGTGTGGTGGCATTTTTAAAAAGAAACATCTTTGCTCGGTTTGGCACCCCTCGCACAATCATCAGTGATGGAGGTTCACATTTTTGTAATAAGGTGTTCCGGGCTGCTCTAGCAAAATATGGAGTGAAGCAACACAAGGTAGCCACACCTTATCACCCCCAAACCAGTGGGCAAGTCGAGGTGTCGAACCGGGAAATTAAAGAGATCTTGGCCAAGTCTATGAATGTGAACCAACAAGATTGGGCGAGAAAGCTGGATGACGCACTCTGGGCGTACCGAACAGCGTTTAAGACGCCAATAGGTATGTCTCCTTACCAATTTATTTTTGGTAAAGCTTGTCACTTGCCCGTGGAACTTGAGCACAAGGCCCTTTGGGCGCTCAAAAAGTTAAATCTCAGTTGGAAAGAGGCATCAGAACTAAGGTTGGAACAATTGAATGAGATGGACGAGTTCCGATTGCGAGCATATGAGAGATCCGCTCTCTACAAGGAACGAATGAAGCTGTACCATGACAGGAAAATTGAGAAAAGGGAGTTCAAGGTTGGGGACTTGGTATTGTTGTTCAACTCCAGGTTCAAATTATTTCCCGGGAAACTCAAATCCAAATGGTCTGGACCATTCAAAGTACACCAAGTGTTCCCATCCGGTGCGGTCGAACTCGAAAATAATGATGGTGAGTTGTTCAAAGCCAATGGGCAGAGGGTAAAGCAATATCTGGGCCTCCAGGAGGAGGTACATGTTCCTTCTTTGGTGTATCTTGATGAAGTCTGAGTAATCAAGACACCCGCGTCGTGCCGCGATGTTAAATCAGGCGCTGTATGGGAGGCAACCCATAGATTGTTGTTATATTATGGTCTTAGAAAGATTTGATTTGTTAGAATAGGTTAATTTGTGCGTTGATTGTCCAGGTACAAAAAGGTGGAAGTAACAGCATGATTCTGTCTACGAGTGACGGTTCCAGTTGACGGACCGTCACGCCTACGACGGCCCGTCACACGGACCGTCACATGTTGACAAATATTCATACCCACTATTTTATACGGACGGTATGAGTGACGGACCATCACGGACTTGGTGGACCGTCACTTCAGACCATCACCCACGAGACTACAAAGGGCTCACTGTCTAATTGCGACGCACCAAGTGACGGACCGCCAAGTAGTTGACGGACCGTCACACCAGGCCACCGCATCAGGTAAGTTTTTATTTTTATTTTTTTGGCAACCCAACCCAAAACCAAACCGATCCACCCGGTTATTTATTAAATCATCTTCACCTTCATCCCCACTCATATTATACTCTCAAGCTCCAAACCTCCATTAAAATCAAAATCCTCTTTTCCCCAAGCAATTCCCACATCCCCATTGTCCTTTCTCCACCTTGTCCAAAACGCAAGAAACCAACAAATTCCCGCTAGTTGTCCATCGGTTCACATAAATCAAAAGGGAATAGTGATTTCTTCTCACTAACAAAATCAAGGTATGATTCTAAACTCTTCCTCGTTGGAATTTTTGAGTAGCATCGTACGAATTATCGGAGGAAATTGTTGGGTTTGTATAGTTGTGAAATTGTGATAATGTAAATGTTGTTGGGTATGAGAGGGTGTTATTGTTGTTTGAAATCGTAAGTATGACATGGGTGAAGTCTTGAGTAACCCATGAGATCAAATACATGATGGGTGGTGACTTTGGGAAACCAAATCCCACAAAGAAGGAGAAAACCCGTAATCGAGCACAAGGTGTTCGAGGAAATGCCTCAAATAGAGTGAAACACGCTGTCTCAACTTGACGGTTGGCATGACGTCCCGTCACACATGTGACGAACCGTCAGTTAAACCGTCAGGTTGAAACAGTTCACTGTCTTAAAGTGACGGCCGGTGTGACGGTCCGTCACTCATGTGACTGACCGTCACCCATACCGTCACTCCAAGACAGTGGCGACAGTTTAGTGTATCCTTTTCTCATGTGTTCGAACTTGTTCTCGTGCAGGTACATGGCCCCCAAACAACAACCGCCTCGCGGTCAAGCACAAAAGAAGAAAGAAAGGATCGCTACAACTCGGACCCTAATTGATGAATCGAGTAGCGACGAAGAAGCAGTTGAAGCCCCGACTTACCAGACTAGGCTAGCTAAACGAAGAACCACCCAAGTCTCCCAGTCTGAAGAGGAGAGTGGGTCATCTAGCAGTGAGTCGGGGAGCGGTAGTGGATCGGATGAAAGTGGTAGCTCCAGCCCCAATCCGGAGGATGTAGGTGGTCCTGAAACTACCAAAATTGCAGGGAGTGCACCCATGGACAGAGAATCGATCCGGTGGGCATTTAAGGATGCTCAGAAGCACTATCTTGACGGTCTTACCAAAACAATGTCGAGAAGCCACAAAAGACCGATAGCTGAAGAAGTGCAAATCATGACCACGGATCTGCCTGAATACCCAGTTCTTCAGACACAGTTTCAGAGGTATCAACTCGAGTGGATGAGCTCGCCCCCGGGATTCTATTATCCAGAACTAGTCCAGGAATTCTATGCCAACTATTTGGCACTGTTGGAGAGCAAATGTGAGCCAGGAAAAGGGGTTAAATCAGCACCAAGGTAGGACAGGGTGCCAGTTCGGGGTAAACAAGTGGACATCTCACGGGAAATGATCAACAGAGTCCTCTTTGGCCCTGAATACATCCCTCCACCTGATATGCCAGAGTTTCATGACAAGATTTCCAACGCCTACTCGCAGAGACCATGGTTAGCCCGAACATTGACTGATGGCTCACCATCTTGGCTAACTCAGAGGGAACGAATATCGAAGCAATCACTAAGCTTTGTAGCCAAGTTTTGGTGGGCGGTTGTGCGGTTCAGGTTATTTCCAACAGGAGGAGACAATAATTTGGATGAGGGAAGAGCCATCCTTGTGGCAAGCTTGATAGCCAGGTACGTCATCAACTTCGGAATGATAATTGCAGACGAGATGCGGACCAGGGCCATAAAAACTACTTCTTCTTTGTCGTTCCCGTATCTAGTGACTGAGTTATGCAGGCGTGCAGAGGTGCCGATATGGGATGGTATTGATAAGCAAGTGACAGCATCATCAAAGCAAAAAATCGACAAATCAAAGGATGACACTAAGTTTGAAATGAGGATTCATAAGCCTCAGATCTTCGAAGAGCCAACCACAACCACCTCCGAGACAACCGACACCCCATCAGGCACAGAAATGCCACTTGCGGTGATTGATCCAAAAACTTCACAGACAACGAGAGCTACTCCTGAAAGCTCTGGCACTGCGGCAAGGCCTCCTCTACCTCCAGAATATCACATGAACCCCCAAATTTTTGCTAAAATGGTGCAAAAGCAGAAACAGTTGGATAAACAAATAGCCGCTTGGACGGACTTGTTCAAACCCACCATTGATGAAGCAATACGGGAGGCTCTGAAGCCATTTGAGGGGCTGCGCGCAAGGGTCGATGCGATGGAAACCCGGATGGATGCAAGGCTAAACAAAATGAGCATCCCGGACCTGGCGAGATTTGATGCGGAGCTAAAGAAGGTGAAAAATGATATCACAGTCCTCAAGCAAGAAAAAGCACTTTATGAGGAGACTTCGGAGTTCGTGGACTTGGACGAAGAAACCACGATAGTGGATTTGATGGGTCGGCCACTGAAAATTAATGAACCCCAAGCAGGTGAAAGTGGGGTAAAGAAGTCAAAGAAGAGGAAGCACAAAAAGATATCAGCTGAGGAGGATGAGTTAGAGGTTGCAAAGCAGCGGTCGCTAGTAGATGAGCAGCTGCGTCAGGAAAGAGTTCGTGCCCAAGCAGGTGGAGCATCATCCAGTGCAGTACCGGAGTCTGAAAGGACCCCAGATGTTGATGAGCCGCGTACGGAAACCTAGGTTTCCCAGGTACCCCTATGCCTTTATTCTGAATATCTGTTTCCTTGAGCATTGAGGACAATGCGAAATTCTTTTGTTAGGGGTAGGAGTACCACCACCGGAGGTTTTTGTTGCCGTGTTTCTTTTCCTCCGGTGTGCTATCTAGTAGAACCGGCATGTTTAGGTTGTCGTTTAAATTTTGGTTGTGTTGTGATGTCTATAGCAAGCATGGCTTTTTGAAATGAACTAAAAGGAGCCCCCTCTGAAAAAGTTGATTTTGTACTTATGTTTGAAACGATTGACTGTTCTGGATTCTTGAATGTCATTGTGTGGTTATGATTGTAATAATTATGCTTAAGCCGAGCTGTTGTTTTGATAGTTGGTAGTGGTATGGTTTCTTGGTGCCAAGTGTGTGTGAGCTTATTGTTATAAATTCTTACTCTGTGCATGCATCTAGAACTTGCCCGGTCTATTTTGTTAAGTTTGAAGTTGGTTGCTTAGGAAAGGATCACAGGCCTTTTTTGTGTGCAGTCCACTTAGCCTATAAGACCATCCAAATGCAAATACTCCCTTTGATCCCTGTTTGAGCCATAATTGACCCTATTCTTTCAATAACCTGTCACCGTTCCTTTTTAACTTTGAATCCCTATTTTGGCCCTGATCCTTCCTTGGACATCGTGCACCTCAACTCAGGCAATCAGCCTAAGTTGAGGGTGGCTACTATAGAAGTAAATGATAAGAAAAATAGGATGGATAAGATTGGTTGTGGATAGAATAAAGGTTTCGGGTGTGTGTCTAAGAAAAGAAAGAAAAAGAGATGAAAAAGAACGAAAAAGAGATAAAAAGAATTGTCAAAATAAAGAGGCCGCACCTGTAGCTAGAAAGAAGGGAATAAAAAGGTGAATAAGGATGGACAGAGTAAAGTTAAGTGGAAATAGTAGGTCAGTGATTCCAAGGAGGGTTTAGTCACTATTCCCCAAACGTATCCTACCTGCACCCGAAGCCTCATTACAAGCCAAAAACAAGTCCTGTAGTGATCCTGAGCGGCTTTCTGAAAAACTGAAATAGGATAGCAAGGGCAAGCTTATGGCATCACATGTGCATTGTTTGAAATCGTTTGTGAGTGTGAGCGCCTTACCTAGTCCCAAATCTTGTGTGTGGGACTTCTTTGTGGTGAGGGCACCGAGATTTCTGTATTATCTATTTACTGTTGGGATAGATGTTGTGTGTGTATGTAGAATATTCTATCATATCGGAATGACATGTTTGGATCCTTGCAAGTTAGCATTTAATACAGTTGTGTACTACCAGAGGGTGGCTTGATTTAAATTTAATAGACTGTTGAGTGGCCATGATTTGCTAAGGATTTGTGTTTGAATTCTTAGTTGAGTCGTCAGTTGTTTTTGTGTCATGTTGCTTGAGGACAAGCGAACGTTTTAAGTTGAGGGTGTTGATGTGCCTGGATTCTACGGCACATTTTGACACCTTTAACTAAGAATACTCGCAAGTTTTTGAGCAATTTTTGTGTCTTTTGATGTTTTTATGTTGTATTTGCAGGAAATGTAGACAAAGATAAAAAGAAAGTAAAAATACTCAAGCTAAATGCGCCACTGGATAGCGGCGACGGTTGGCACGACAGCCCGTCACACCCGTGACTGACCGTCAGCCAAGCCGTCAAGTGGGAGCTCAAGGAGAGCCTACACTGGATAGCAGCGACGGTCGGCGTGACGGCCAGTCGCATGGGTGACGGTCCGTCATCCAACCCGTCAAGTTAGAGCTAAAGATAGCAAGCACTGGATAGGGGCGACGGCTTGGAGTGACGGCCCATCGCATGCTTGACGGCCCGTCAGGCGACCCGTCAAACGCGACGCGGGATTCCGAAAATTCTATTTTTGGACTTTATTTCCTGGACTACTATAAATACCCTGTGTTAGGTTTATTTTATTATTCATTACCCAATAGTTCTAGGATATTTTTGAGCGAGTTTTTGAGAGGAAAACACGACACAATTCGTTGTTCTTCTTCTTCTTGATCGTTCTTGGGATTTTAGCTTCTTGTTCTTGGATAATTGAAGCTTGTGTTCATATACCGTAAGAATCTTTTCTCTTTTTTATGAATATGATTTTCTTCTCTTTTCCTAATAGCATGAGTAACTAACTTCCCACAACTAGGGTTGTGGGAGCCATGGCAAAAGTAGCAATATAGATTCCGGTTAGCGTAGGATTCAATTTATATGTTGTCACGTTGTTAATCATTTGTTATTAACGTTTTCTAGTGGTTGCAAACATTAGAACATGCCTAGGTTTAATTTGCTTGAGCAAAGAGATTAAAACCGGGAAATTTGATTAACGACGAGGATTCGAGACTACAAACTCTCGTCTTATGATTAATGCTGTAACTAGATTAATCTACTTGATGTTTAGGATTGAAATAAGAAAGTTCACCTTTTCAAGTTTGAGAGAATTGAAAAGGAAATTTGTCTATTTGGTTGAGAAACGTTTAGACGATACCATGAATTCAATCACATCGTGACATGCATATAGAAAGAACCCGGTTAAGCCTTGAGTCGAAATTGTTACGACGCCATGGTGAACACTTCCCTAGTTCACTCTCATATTGATTATTAATCGTACATTACTATTTGCTTTGATCAATATATTGTTCACACAAAACCCCTCTATTTACCGGAAACTATTGATTACTAGTCATCTAATTCACTAACGACTTAATTTGCACCTTATTCCCTGTGGGATCGACCCCAACCTTAGTTGGGTTCTATATTTGACAACGACCGCTTACGCTTCTTAATTGGAGTCGTAATTTGGGCGTATCGAGCCTCTGCCAAGATATTCTGAATTATGTCATCAACCCGAGGAACACAAATCCTCCCCCTGAAATTTAGTACTCCACTAGAGTCTAGCGTAACGTCCCTGGCCTCCCCGGATATTACCTTACCCCGGAGCTTACTCAGTTTTGGATCCTGAAACTGCTTGGCCTTTATCTCCTCTATGAAGGTGGCCTTGACCTCAATGCTGACCAATAATCCACCTTGTTCTGAAATACCCAAGTGCATGAACTTGGACTCTAACGCCTGAATTTCCTTTGCTAGTGGTCGTTTGGACACCCCCAAACAAGTCAAACTACCCATGCTAATTGTCTTCCGTCTCAGTGCGTCTGCCACCACATTAGCCCTACCCGGATGGTATTGAATAGTCACATCATAGTCCTTCAACAATTCCATCCACCTTCTTTGCCTCAAATTCAAGTCCTTATGAGTGAACACATGTTGGAGACTACGATGATCGGTGAACACCTCATACTTGACACCATAGAGATAGTGTCTCCAAATCTTGAGTGCAAAAACCACCGCTGCCAACTCTAAGTCATGAGTCGGGTAGTTCCTCTCATGAACCTTCAACTGCCTATATGCATAGGCTATCACATTCATGTCCTACATCAACACAGAACCCAAACCATAATGTGAAGTATCACAGTAAACAATAAAATCTTTACCTTCAACCGACAAGGACAAAATAGGAGCCGTGGTCAGAAGTGTCTAGAGCTTTTGGAAGCTCTCCTCGCACTTGTCGAACCACACGAATGGTACATATTTCTGTGTCAACCTGGTCAAATGAGTAGCAATAGACGCAAAATCCTTAACAAACCTCCGGTAGTACCCTGCGAGCCCAACAAAACTCCTCACCTATCTCACAGAGCTAAGTCGGGCCCAACTCTTGACTGCCTCAATCTTCTGGGGGTCTACCATAACCCCCCTTTCTGACACTACATGCCCCAAGAATGCAACCGAAGTCAACCAAAATTCACACTTGGAGAACTTTTCATAAAGCTTTTGACGTCTCAGTATGTCCAGCACAATACGAAGATGATTAGCATGCTCCTCCCCACTCTTAGAGTAGATCAAAATATCATCGATAAAAATGATAATGAAGGAATCCAAATACGACTTAAATACCCCATTCATCAAACTCGTGAATGCTGTCAGCGCATTAGTCAAACCAAACGACATCACTAAGAACTCATAATGCCCATACCAGGTCCGAAAAGCAGTCTTAGGAATGTCCTCAGGCCTAATCTTTAACTGATGATACCTCGACCTCAAGTCAATTTTTGAAAACATCAATGCACCCTGGAGCTGGTCAAACAGATCAATAATACGGGGTAATGGATACTTATTCAGGATAGTAACCTTGTTCAACTGCCTATAATCTATGCACATCTGCATACTACCATCCTTTTTCTTTACGAATAAGACCGGAGAAACCCCAAGGCGAAGCACAAGGATGGATAAAGAAATTGTACTATTTGATTCATGCTTTAGT
The DNA here is from genome assembly GCA_003996215.1 of Jaltomata sinuosa. Taxonomy (NCBI): domain Eukaryota; kingdom Viridiplantae; phylum Streptophyta; class Magnoliopsida; order Solanales; family Solanaceae; genus Jaltomata; species Jaltomata sinuosa. The sequence goes on along the minus strand of QJPP01001791.1, from coordinate 50,406 downwards.
TTGAATCGATAAAGAAGCCTCTTGAATTTTGATTGGTTTTGTGAGAAAGTGCTGACAAGAAATTGGAAAATTATGTACTAATTTGTATTTCTTTATCCCTCTATATTGTTATGATTTAAGTCTTAAGAACGATGTGTATGTTGTATTTTTTCTTCTCTATTTAGTTTTTTTTTTGTGCATTTTTCTCTTTATTAGACTTCTTTAATTTGATTTTCTATGAATTTTTTATTATCGTAAGTCTGTATTTTTATTTGGACTCAAGTTAGTCATTTGTGACTTTATTGGAAATTTGATAACTACAAACCAAAGTTCAAAATTCACAGTTGGTTGCTTACAAAGAATGAATTTTAAACATTAAAATACGCCCTTCATTTGGTGTTTCTTGTCACACTTTTAAAAATTTATTTGTAATTCTTTTGGTTAATCATTACACACATTTTTCCATAAAATTTTAATCATTATCACGATAAAAATCTACATGGGACACACGTGCAATGCACGTGTCCAGAAACTAGTATGTGTGTGTGTGTTTTCCTTACACAAATTTATTTAAATTGAGTGAAAAAGGTTATCTCTAATGGAAAAAGCTAGCATGTTTACTGAGCAAGTAATCAAGATAGGTACAAGATGGTCTGTATATCATATTTACATAAGAAAAAAATTAGAATAAAATATAGAAAATTTTATTAAATAAACTTAAGTGCTCTTATAAAGGTTTGTTTTAGGTCATCTATTTTGTTGAGCCGTCTCTGATTCCAAAGTGGAGGACATATATATAGAGAGAAACAGAAAATGCAATTGAGGAGTTAAAAATTAAGGAACAAAAAAAGAATTTTTACAGTTGGTGTGAGATTTGTTTTTTAAAAAAAAAATGAGAATCTAGTAAATAATATTCTATGTATATTGTTTTACATTAGATTTGATCAGAAGTCAAAATTAAATCAAATCTATTAATCTTAAGAACCTATCAAAAACATAATCTTAGTAAGAAAATCACTATCATGAAATAGGTAAATAAATTATTAATATTAGTTCAGTTTTTGCCAGTCAACATTTAAATACCCTAAAGTGTTTTTCTTGTCTATATTATACATATATATATATATATATATATTATATATATATACATATAATATATATGTATATATATATATATATATATATATAATTATATAATATATAGTAATATATATATATATAATATTATTATATATATATATATATATATTTATATGTTAACGAATTAATTTCATACCTTGTAGTCATTAATATAATTCTTGATAGTTTAAAGTATTTTGACTCATAATTTAATTATAACGTGATTATTTCATTAGTTTGTCTTGAGTGAATTATATAATTTTTTACTATTTAAGAAAATATTATATGAGATATTGTTCTTTTATGTAACTGTAAATTAATATATGTTATGATAAATTGTTTTAATCTAATGATAATATGTCAAATTAAATTTCTTTTTGCATAATAATGCGAGAAAGGTTTCAATGAGATAAGCCTTCGATAAAAGTATCAAAAGCTAAAAAAAAGGAATGTAACTGCAAAAATAAGAATACTATTGAATCTTGTGGTCTTAATTAAATATTTCATATGAAAAGTTAAAATTAAAGAATGTCAAAAAAGATAAAAGATAAAAAAAAATTAAAAGATTAAAAAGAAAAGTATAACAAGCAAATTGAGTATATTTGTTGCCATTATATCAACAAGTTTCTTCATCCTTGAGGTTTTAGATCTAAATATACACTCGACATTGTGGTTTCACTTTCTAATGATAAAATAGGAAGATTACATCTATAGGATCTTCTTCATTCTTCACTAGAATATATATATATATCCCCTTGACCATCTTACAAAACTTCTTGTTATCAAGAAATTAAATTAAAATATTTAATTTAGTCAATAGAAAATTGTTGTTGCATGTTGTGATTGTGGAGTCGGTTGTTGATGTATTCTGGGAATCTTTGGTTGTTGTTGCATAGAAAAAATTTGTTATAGCCTCGGGGGTTGCTGTTGGAGGGGATGTTGTTGTTGTAGCAATGAAAGTACTACTAAAACCTATCATTAAGCTTCTTCATCCGGCCATTAGATTCTTGGCCAGAAGTCCTCTTCTTGTTTTTCTGATCAACACCACTAGTAGTGCTAATTTCATTTGAGCTATTTCCACCATTCTTAGTACTACTCTCAACCTTGTTAATGTTTTCAAGAAAATCATCTGAATTATGATTCAAAGTAGACCCATACTTTGTATTATGATTCAGATGATTTTCTTGAAAACTCTAATAGGATTTAGGATTGTGCTAAAAATAATTTAAGTATCTCAAATGCAACTAGCACTGTTATTGGTGTTAATTAGAAAGGCAAGAAGAAAAGGCTTTTGGCCAAGAATCTGATGATTAAATGAAGAAACTCAATGACAAGCTTTAGTAGTGCTTTCACTGTTACAACAGCAGCAGCCCCTGCAACAGCAACCCCCGAGGTGACAACAAAATGTTCCTCTGCAACAACAGTCAAAGGTTTCCAACATACATTAATAACAGACTCCACAAACACAATAAATATCGCAAATGCAACAAACATTTTTTGTTGACTAAAAGTTTTTATTTAATTTCTCAGAGGACATAAAAGAAAGATGAAATACGATTCCAAATTGAAGGACATATATGGAGAGAGAAATAGAGAATGCAATTGAGTGGTGGAAAGTTAAGGAACCAAGGAAGGATTTTTATAGTTGGTGTGAGTTGATTTTACAAGATAATATTTAGAAATATTGTAAATGACATTCTATATAATATTATTTGCATTAGATTTGATCAGAAGTCAAAATTAAATCAAATCTATCAATCTTGAAAACTTACCAAAAAGATAATCTTAGTAAGAAAATTATTATCATAAAATAGGTAAATAAATTATTATTGTTATTAATTCGTGTTTGCCCAGTCAACGTTTGAATACCTCAAAGTGTTTTTCTCCTCTCTATATACATTAATATGTTAACAATTAAATTCCATACCTTTTAGTCTATAATATTAATCTTGATAGTTTAAGTTATTTTAACTGACGTTTTAATTATAATATAATAATTTAATTTGTTTATCTTGATTAAATTATGTAGTTTATTATTTTTTTAGGAAAAATATTATGTAAAATTGTCCTTCTATGTAACTGTAAATTAATATAATTTATGATAGATATTTTTTAATCTAATGATAGTATGTCAAATTGAATTTAGTGTCAATTAGTTAGTAATATGTTTTTTTGGAACCAAAAATATATTAGCAAGCATAGATAAAATTATAAGAATAAGTGTTTGTAACAGGATTTTTGAAAAATAGAAGAAATGGGTTGATCATACATAAGAAAATAATAAATAAGTAATTTTGGAGAGATCAAGATTCTTGTTAAAATAATTTTTTCTTGAGTGATATCAAATTGAAGCCATAATCCAAAGGGAGAAGGGCCAAATATACTCCTGTACTATTAAAAATAGTTTAAGTATACACCTCTGTATATTTTTGGCCCAAATATATCTTTTTCATTATACTCTGTGTCCAAATATACCCATTACTATTAGAATTAGTTTAAATATACTCCTCGTTATACTTTCAGTCCAAATATACCGCTTCCGATATACTTTGAGTTCAAATATATCCCTCATTGTACTTTTATATTGATTTAATCCCTCCCCCTCCCCTTCCTCCTCCTTTTTTTTTTTATAAAGATGATTTACCCTTATTTTTACAAACAGACACGTGATGAGCTTCAAAATAATTCAAATGGTCCTTTCAATGTTATAAATACAATCCCACAACTTTTAGTATTTATGCAATGAAGTTACACTTCTTCATTCATAAACCTATATTTACTGATTAATACAATTCATTTTAAAAATTCTAAATATCATAGTCTTTCATTAGTTATAACTTAATACAATCCCATCAGTACATTTACACTAAAGTTGAAGAGAGAAAATACAAGTTTAAATTGATGAATATTGACCCATTCGAATTTAGTTACTTAAATACGATTGTCATACTAAATAGTTAACTTGATAATTTTCTTGCCTTTTTAATGTTTCAATGACATATAGTTTATAAAACTAGTCTTAGCACACGCGCTTCGTGCGTGTCCCTCATATTAGTAAGAAACAGATTTTTAAAAATAAATATTAAGATTTTCTATATATTGCAAATAAGGAAGCATTTAATACATAAAATTTAGTTAATTTTAAGATCCTAAAAGTGTACTTAGAAAATATTCTACTTCTAGTGATAATATTGACAATAAAAAATTAATAAATTTGCATACTTTGAAAGATATATAAGAGAATTACACAATAATTAATGTATAATTATAAATAATATTAATCTACAGAATTACACACCCTATAACAAAAAAGAATTATAGATGAGAAGAGAATTTCTTTTTTTTTACATATTGCATAACCTACCTCTACAGATTGGGCAATAAATTAATAATATAGTACATTCATGTTCATTTTTTGAATCCCTAAAAGAAACATAATGATGTTTAGGCAGTCCAAACTCTTGATGTTTCTAAGTACCCTTGAACTCAAGGAAAATAGTCTAAAGCAATCCAAAAAAGAAGTAACGACAGTACAAGAAACAACACATAATAACAAACAATAGATAGTAATAGAATAGAAACTATAACAAAATAATACGATAATCAAAATATCAGAACAATACCATTAAACTTAACCTTCACAAAAATTTCTCAAAGGCCGACCGAACATTCATCTACCACCTGTACTAAACAGAAAAATAAAAGATAGTAAAATAACATAAACTACAACAAAACAATACGATAAGATATTAAAACAATACGATTAAAACCTTTATACAAAAGTTTCTCAAAGCCCGATCGAACATTCATCTACCACCTGTAAAAAAAAACAGATAATAACAAAATAAAAACTACAATAAAATAATATGATAATTGAAATGTGAGAACAATATGGTTAAACCTAAATTTTATACAAAAAGTTTTGAGAGGGAGACTTTAGTTGTAATACCAAAGGAACACGACAAACATTAGCATCTACGATACAAAAAAAAAACTAAAGGAAAAAAAACCCTGAAAATACACAAAGCAGCGCAAAGTTCTGAAATTGAGGAATACTAATAACTTCAGGCTATATATTATTAATTATAGAACTCTAACCCTAGAAGAAAGGGTAAATATTAAGATATTTAAAGTCACATGAAAACTTTTGAAAGGAAAAAAAAGTAGACTAATTTAAACGTAGAAATTACATTGAAAGGAAAAATAAATAGACTCCTATGAGATTTGTCCTTTCTAATGACTTTAGAATTTAATTAATTTAAAGTATTATTATTTGAGAAAAATAGTTAAAAAACGATTTCGTCTAAAGGAGAGACTTTTAATGAAGGACAAAAAGTTCAAATCATATTATAAGGTCCTTCACACTTTTAATATAACTAGTTCCTCGACACGTGCGTTGCACGTGGATGCCTAATTATGAAGTATATGATTCTGCAAATAATATTTTAGTAAATAATATATATAAAAGCATGAAGTAAATTTTTTTGATCAATGTTGAATCTTGTGTTTAGGAGCCAAGCTTCTTGAAGGGAATTAAAAAATGACATGCATCTTATGCCTATACATATCGCATAAAGTTGGTAAAAGTTTACATGTCTTTTTTAGTATTAGGCCGACCCAACAAAAAAATGAGCAGGCTTACTCTTTAAACAACCTCACATGGAAAAGGTGTTGAACCTTCTACATACTCCTATTAGGTTTTTGCTTATTCATTCCAAGTTTCCTCTATTCCTATGACAAAGCTACATAACCATTTTTTTCTTTAGTCTACATACCCATTTGCCATACAGTTGAAAGTATTAGTTTTTCTTCATTTTAATACTTTTTTCTCTTTTTGGTAATGGTGTATTTCAATATTTTGCACTAAAAGATATCTCTACATGCTATGATTTCAGTGTTTGCGATTACCATATTGAATATTAGTACCAATAACAAATTATGGTGGTTGTAAAGGCGCAATTACCATTAGGCCTATACCTATGCAGTGACATATTTTCCTTGATATAGAGTTAACTATTATGCAACACCACCCAACATGGGTGTGTTGACCATGAATATAAAGAGAAAACTAATTATGGAAAAATCACTATTGTGGTGCTTCTAGATGTATTTTAAAAATTACAACAACAATATACCAGTGTAATCCCACGAGTGGGGTCTGGCGAGGGTAGAGTGTACGTAGACCTTACCTCTACCTTGAGAGACTGTTTCCAATAGACCTTCGGCTTAAGGAAGAGCATATCAAAGCAGATATTAAAAAAGCATGACAACATTCTGGAAAAAAAGAACAGTAGCTACAACAAAATTGTAAGACTTCTTAGCAAGTGTAAAAAGAGAAACTAGGCAATCCAAATCTATCATTGCCATAACATCATAACAAAAATGTATTGTACTTGATAACAGAAAATGATTCAAAGTTTAAGCATAAATTCCTTGCATGAGAACATGAAAAAAGAGATTCAAACACTTGCCTGAGACTATTGGAGACGGATTTTTCCTCAGGAATTAGCATTCAACTCTTGATTTATGGATAATCACGAACAATAAAGACAAGCCCAAGACTCAAAATTTCACACACCAAACATTGTTCAACACTTCTCGTGCAACCGGGAAATGATTTTTCACTTCTTAACGGATATTCAAGCCAAGAGCCTTCAATTCGATTAAATGAGGAGCATTTTAAATAAAAGAGTACAACAATTAGCAGGGACCTGTGGCTTATCACTGATTTTCACCTTAATTAAATCATACAACTAAGTATTAAAGGCAAACCTGTTAAGGCAAATGTCCCATCAAAAACTGCACAGAGCTGAGTGATAAAGTGCAGAAAACTCCGACGTTCTTCTCTGATGGTCACAATAATTGGTGACAAATCATATAAGAAGTATACAGTTGGCCATGTCCGTTCAAACTCATGAATGGGAGAAAGGTATGTACTCTGTTACAGAGAATTAATTAGTTGGTAAAACTTCTTTTGATATATATCTATACTCAATTGGAATAACCTTAATGTAATATTTGAATGTGCCACTTGCTCCGCGCAGAATTCGTGATGTTCCATCTCGCGTGTTATGAATACCTGGATATTTGGGCTCAAATGATAAATCATAAATAATATGGCTTACATTGACATGAGTAGACTTTTCAAAAATTATTTGAGCAATAAAAATGTTCAACCCATGATATATGGAAATTCCCAGCAACTCGCTGGACATCTACAACGCCATACACACTGCATTCTTCTCCAGCAGTCAATGCTTGCTTAACCTTCTTGATCATATTTTAAGATTCTTCATCAATGCCCTGTAGAAGGATCTTGTCTGAATCTTCATGATGTTCTTTGCGCACATCATGAAAAAAAATTATTTTAATGCAAAAGTAATTTGTGGAACAAAATTTTACTGTTACGATGAATGTTTAACCATTTTATGGACATTCTCTAGTCCTTATTCCTTTTATGAATCTTATTTAATGAAATCATTAGAGTTTAGTAAATAAGTTGATGTACCTTACTCGATAGCTTATTGAGATTTTCTTTGCTTACAATTCAATGAACGAAAGCTTTGATCATATAAAAGTATTCTAAATCAAGGTGTCTAAAACATCAAACCTGGTATTAGTTTCAAACTGACAGAAAATAAATATATAAGGATACTGAAAACTAACCTTTTTTTAATCAAAAGGAGATTCCTTTTGTGAATCTGCATTCTCTTTTGAGAATCCGCAAATTAGTTTTAATCCACAACTCTTGAATAGACACCATTGAAACAAAAAATTATGAAAGAGTGATCAAAGCACAAAAAGGGAAAGATCTTGATAACTAACAAAATTATTTGTTGTAGTGTATTCCGATACCATCGATCAAGTGCAAAAGGTGATTTGGTTTTGTTGCCAAGAACCAATATTCTATAGGTGGTTGCAATAGTTGATGGAAAAGAGAAGCAAAAATTTCAAACTATCAAGATTTATGTTATTAAGTTTGAAGCGCCGGACTTGGAACGCTTTGTTTGGTTGTGACTGTTGGCTTAACAGTCTATGAAGCGTTGGCGTCGGTGTTAGGTTTTTAAAATTTGCATCTGTTCAGATTGTGAGAATTTGGTGGTGACGACTCTTGGCTAAGCTTTAGAAGCGCGATATGGTAATGGTAATGCTGGAAAACTGCCTATTCATTTTTTTTTTAAGTTGGTTGTTTTTTTTAGTCAGGGGTATTTTAGTAATTTCACTTTCATATTTTTGAGTTCATGCTTTTAAAATAGTATAGATATATATAGATATAGATTATAAGTGAATATAACTATAATTGCAAATACTTCACATGTAGAAATGTTTTCCTTCTCTTTGAGAAATATTGACTTTCCTTTTTTTCAAGTAACATACATATCAAGAAGTCATTATCCAATATTTTGTAAAAGATTCAAAGGAATTCGATCAACACATATCTTTCTTAGGATGACTAATATATTATTATCAATAGTCACGATGTAATTCATAAAATAGTAGAATGATAATGGGGATCACACTTTACGATAAATTTCTTTTCTATTACTATAAAATTAATAATAACTTATAACTTCTAAAAGTTTTCACAATTTAAATTAAAAAATTATATGCTCACATACTCAGTTCAACATTATGTCAACACATACATCGAATTAAATAACTAATATCAATAGTTTTTTTTATATAAAATAGATTAAATAGTAAGTAATATTTCTATTAACAAATGTATGTTATATAGAAAAGTGAAGAGGTGGGACGATCACTATCATCCGCTTGATGAAAATTAAGATGAACCATATTATTCTTTATAACATAATAAAAGGTAGGAAAAAAAATAAGACTGTTTTACACTCATTTTACAATTTTTTCTGTAGTAATATGTTATAGAAGATAACTTGATCTATTTTTAAAATTATAAATTTTACTTATTATGAAATATTTATCTATAAATATATTTTGGATGATATGATACTTAGCTAACAATTTTTTATTTTTTTTGGTCAGGTAACAAAAATATTTGCCTCATCAAATATATTATCCTAATGCTTGGCAGTTACCATCTTGAAACGATCTTTTGAAATCGTGTTGAGTTCTTACACTTCATATTTTATATCTCACTTCATTTTATTATTAGAGGAATGAACCTAACAAAAATATGAAGAAAAAGAGGGGGGGGGGGGGGGGGGGGGGGTTGTTTCGAGATACAGGTAGAAATTTCCTCAAATGACATGACTGCTAGAAAACAAGAAATGAAGCTCATGTTGAGAGTTTAATTAATTGGTATGAGAGGACCTCTACTAGTATATGTTTTAATTTAGCCATCCCATACCTTTATTCTTTATTTTGATTTTGCTTAATGTATCTTGTGTATTAAGGGTTGAAAAATTAGTTCATGAAAATGTATCTGTTTAATCGATATAACTTTGGATCGATCATTGACTTGTCCATTTATTAGTTCAATCCATTTTAGGTCAGTTCAGTTCAGTCTCTAAAAATTAGTTTGATATGTAACTCAAATTAGCCAATAATTAGAAATCTTGTCAAAATATTTTCAAAAAAATATACATTTCTTTTAATTTGATATGTTATATATAGCCAAAATAAGGGAAAAAAAATTCTATTGGGAAAATAAAAAATTATAAATGTAACGACATGTTCAGTCGTTATTAAAAAGGCACCTCGTTATGGGTGAGCTATTCGTGCGAAGAAACGGGTTAGAAACTTTCGGGTTGGGGAGTTGAAATTTTTTGGCTAGGCTAGTATCGGACGAATTCTGAGTAAGGTAAAGTCTAGGGAAATCCGGGAGGGGATTGGTTAAAATGTCTAAGTTTGAGCTAGATTTTCTATTAGCTAAGACATTAAAGAGTCCGTAGGACTTTTCAGAAGTGAATTCGGGTGAGTAAAACTCCCGATATCGAAGTTGACGTGAAAGAGTTAGTTCGGAATGTCAAGATTTGAAGTGTGTTGTGAAATAGGCCATTTTGGGAAATTTTTTGAGGTTCTATTCTGTGTCTGGTTGACTTAGGATCTTAATTCGAGTCAGGGTGGCAAGTCAAGGTTTTGTAGGTTGTCTCTTAACTGGCTAGCAGGGGTGGATAGTAGACCTGATTTTGAGACTGGAACCACTGAGGCGCTTATAGTGGTTGGTAAGAAGGGTGACTTGGGAAGTCTAGTGTTAATGGTGACTTGGGAAGTCTAGTGTTAATGATGACTTGGGAAGTTTAATGTTAAGGGTGACTTGGAAAGTCCTAGAGTTAAGTGTGACTCGGAAAGTCCTAGTATTACGTGTGACTAGTTGGTGTAACGACCGGGTCCGTCGTTACGGGTAGTCCAATCGTGCCAAGTTTTAGAATTAGAAAACTCCGAGTTTGGGAGTTTGAAATTCTGGGCTAGGCTAGCCTCGGCCGTTTTGGAGCGAGGTAGAGTCTAGGGAAATTCGGGTAAGGATTGTTCTATGTATCTTGTTTTGAGCTAGTTTTTCACGTAGAAAAGACATAAAGGAGTCCGGCGGACTTTTCGGAATCGAATTTTGGTAAGTAGAACTCCCGGAATCGTGTTTGACGTGAAGGGGTTGTTTCGGGTCGTCAGGGTAAGCAGGTGTGTTGTAAAATGGCCAAAACTGAGAAATTTTCGGGCATTTTGTCCGTGACGAGCGCAATAGTCCGCCGTAGCGACCTCCGCTATAGCGGTGGTCAACGTGGTCAACACCCACTTAAGACCAGTATAGCGGAAGTCGCCCGCTATAGCGGAGCGGGGATCGCTATAGCGGGGCGACGGATTTTTAATGCAGAAACTTCCCCAAAATAATTCAGTTTTCTATAATTCGTTTGAGAGAATAACTAGGGCGATTTCAGGCGATTTTCCTCCTTTTTCCTTCGAATTTCTTCCCTAAGGTAAGGTTTCTACTCCTCAATCCTTGTACTACGTTTCCTATGCGGTAGAATTGCTAGGAGAAAACTTGGGGAAAGGTTGGAATAACCTAGGAATGGTAGAATCCGGGGAAGGAAGGGGATTCCAAGCATGAATGTTCTTGGGCATTGTTAAAAGTATGTTATTATGATCATAGGTTATTAAATTCTCTATTTTTATCCGTAAAAATGATAGAAGTAGGTGAATTAATGGTGGAAAAGCCAGGTAAAAGGGTGGGATGATCATGGGTGGCATGGGGTTTGGGGATTTGGTGTAATTCGGGTACTGTGCAGGCCTTTTGTGTTAATTGTATGTACTTGTGTGATATTTTAGACCAAGAACGAGAAAGAAATCCGGAACACGGGAAAGCTCGGGTTGAATAGAGCTTGGATCATTTCGAGGTAGGTGATGGCTTACGATTTCTGTGAATGTTGTATATTCTTGTACTCATATCTAAGTGATTGTATGAATTACATTGCTTAGGGAAATTGTGTAGAATGTCTAAGGTTCCTGCTTTACAGTCTGTGATTTGAACGGTATTTGCTTGTTGGTTTACAAGTTGTTTGTTCATGCATTTGACTGCTAAGAAGTGAGATTTTAGCAGCTGAAGCAGCTATGTTATGAACGACATGCCTGCTTCGATGGGTCTCATTCTGGAAAATTTTATATACTTCTCCATTTTAATTTATTTATATTACATTAAAAGTTTTATAAATTATAATAATTAATAACTTATTATATATTTAAAAATGATATTAAAAGTATTATAAATCACAGTAAAAAAAATTACATTAAAAGTATTATAGATCATAATAATGAACAACTTAAAATATTCTTATATGAATTTCATTGATTTAAATAAAATAATGTATGCATATCTAAATTAGGCATCTTTTAAAAATTATAAATATCAATATTAGCCTCGTGCATAGCACGGGTAATAGCTTCTAGTCTTTGAAAATAGATTACAAAAATGCAATTTAAAGTTTATATTTTTTCCTAATTAGCTAGATGACAATAAAAGGAAATTATAAAGTAAAAATCCTCCAATAGGCGATGAATGCATAGTAACAAAATTGACAGTTTTAAAATTTAATTGTTGAATCTTTTGCTTTTATTATATTTTTTGATTGAAAATATTATATTTTAGGAATTAAGTCTAATTAAACACACAAGAAATTTCTGCATTTGTAAAAAAATTCTCCTTCATCAGTTTATATCTATTAATCATTTTAAATTATTTTTTCGTATTTTATACTCCTTTCATCACGTAGTTTTTGTCAAATTTTGCTTTTCGAAAGTCAATTTACTATTTTTTTGAAACTAAACTAATTAGATCAACTCAATATTTTATAATTAAAATTTAAATATTCAAAAGCTATACGAAAAATACAACAAGCTGCAACTTTTTTCAAATCAGTTTGATGAAAAAATACATATTTTAAATTATTGATCAAAATTTACACAATTTAACTCTCGATAAGCGAAATGTGATAATAAATTTAAAACTGGAGGAGTAACAATATATGATCGTTAATCTCTTTTATACTAATTATTAAAAATTATTAAAATATGTAGTTTAAATTTATTTAAGCATAATAATTAATATAAATTAGTTAATTAGAGATCATATTAATAACAAATATGAGTAATAATTTACAAGTTATCAAATCGAAATAACATAGGGGACACAAGAGTCAAGACTACGACATTAATGTGTGACTCTCTTGAATTGTTGTTAACTAGGGTCGACACATATGAACTATATGATTTTTAGAATGTGTCAATGTCTATAATATCTAAAGTGTTTTGAGTTTTGATTGTCGTTATTGAAATGTTTTCAAATTACTTTTTGAAAATATTTAAATTTGTAATTTAAATTTATTCAAACACAATAATTAATAACATTATTTAATTAAAAGTCATATTAATAACAAATATAAGTAATGATTTGCAAGTTATCAAGTCGACGTAACATAGGAATGTAAAACTACAACATTAATGTGCTTGGGTTGCTATTAACTAGGGTCGACACATATAAATTATATAATTTTTATAATGTGTCGATGTCTACAATGTCTAAAGTGTTCTGACTAATATTTTCAAATTATATTTTAAAAATATTTAAATATATAGTTTAAATTTACTTAAATATAATAATTAATAAAATTACTTAATTAAAAATCATATTAATAAAAATATAATTTTAAATTTATACTACATATTTAAATATTTTTAAATATAATTAGAAAGTCAAATTAATATTAATCAAAGTCATTCTTATAAATTGTCATAAATTATTTCATATTTTTTAATTTCTTAACTTAGCACCAAAGGCAAAAAAAGAAGAAGGTATTTATCAAAAAAAAGATTGTATAAATTCGTCCAAAAAAAGTAAAAATTCAACAAATAAACAAATAAGAAAAATGTTTATTCCCCATGTATTGGGAAACAGCTGAAATAATAAATGAATGAGGAAATTTTAAATTTGGGAGAAAGGGTAAAAATGTAAAAAAAAGAACTAGTTCATAGTGTGAATAGACATTCAAATACTATTGTGCCATTGTGGCCAAAAGAATTTTTCCATTATTAATGGCATGTCATATGAAACACCATTTACAATCTACTCCCTCCGTCTATTTTTATTTGTTCACTATTGACTTTGTACACTTCTTAAAAAACTATAAATAGAAGGGTACTTTTACCATATCACCCTTTGAATATAATAAATGCGATGTCTTGAAAAATATAATAGGGAAATAACTATAATTAATGATAAAGGTAAATTAGAAATTAAGTGTAAAATTATCTCTTGATTTCATAAACTGGACACGTATTGTTGAACATTTATTTTTAGTATAGTGGACAAGTAAAAATGGACGGAGGGAGTATATAATAAGGAAGAAAAAGGCTAACATGTTCAAATCTCTTCTCCTCCTCCATTCTTAACCTTCAATGTGTTTTACAAAATACATATGGCCAGTGAAGAGGTCCAACAATAAAGAGGTTATGAATCAACAGTTTGGAGATCAGAATTAAAGCGAAACTCTTCAATATTAAGTAGGTTTTAAGTTTTTTGGTCGATTGCATGATCTTGGTTTATATAGTGTACATGTGGGAATTTTGTTCTTGCTGGTACACATATGAAAATTTGTGCTGTAAAGATGGCTGGGTGAGCTTTTCAATATAAAAAAGCAGCCCTGGTGCTCTAAGTTACCGTTATGCGTGAGATTCGGAAAAAGACTGGATTACAAGGGTCTATTGTATATAATCTTACTGTGCATTTATGTAAGAAGCCGCTTTCACAACTTTTCAATATATTGTATTGTATTATTCACTTGAGCAAAAAGTACGTTCAAGGTCTTAACTTTCGTATAGTAAATGGAACATTACCCAACATTCTCAGGAAGTTAAAGAGTTAGGTTGCATTGAATAGCTAAAGTACTAAATTCAATTAACAAATTTAATGTATGAACCGTATTCATCTACTAAATATGGAATGCGTACATCCATTCAGAGGACAATTTCCTCACACCCTTTTCTCCATTATATTCCCCTTAAATTCATACATAAAGTTATTTAAAATATAATTCTCCAACTTAATATTTTTCTCCTTTTATTTGCTTTAAATATTACCTTCATAACTCATATCTAATAACATATTCAATTGTTACTTTTAATAACCATACCTCTCACGCTTTTCATATTCATAACCTCCAAATATTTATTTTAAAACTTTAAGATGTCTTTTGGCATTCCTCCATTTTTATCTATATAAACTCGTCTTTTTTTGTTTCATAAGACCCTATCCAAGGTTATCATTTTCATTCTATAGTTAAAGTCGTAAAACGCTTATATCATTATTGTACTATTTGATTCATGCTTTAGTTTGAATCGATAAAGAAGCCTCTTGAATTTTGATTGGTTTTGTGAGAAAGTGCTGACAAGAAATTGGAAAATTATGTACTAATTTGTATTTCTTTATCCCTCTATATTGTTATGATTTAAGTCTTAAGAACGATGTGTATGTTGTATTTTTTCTTCTCTATTTAGTTTTTTTTGTGCATTTTTCTCTTTATTAGATTTCTCTAATTTGATTTTCTATGAATTTTTTATTATCGTAAGTCTGTATTTTTATTTGGACTCAAGTTAGTCATTTGTGACTTTATTGAAAATTTGATAACTACAAACCAAAGTTCAAAATTCACAGTTGGTTGCTTACAAAGAATGAATTTTAAACATTAAAATACGCCCTTCATTTGGTGTTTCTTGTCACACTTTTAAAAATTTATTTGTAATTATTTTGGTTAATCATTACACACATTTTCCCATAAAATCTTAATCATTATCACGATAAAAATCTACATGGGACACACGTGCAATACATGTGTCCAGAAACTAGTATGTGTGTGTGTTTTTTCCTTACACAAATTTATTTAAATTGAGTGAAAAAGATTATCTCTAATGGAAAAAGCTAGCATGTTTACTGAGCAAGTAATCAAGATAGGTACAAGATGGTCTGTATATCATATTTACATAAGAAAAAAATTAGAATAAAATATAGAAAATTTTATTAAATAAACTTAAGTGCTCTTATAAAGGTTTGTTTTAGGTCATCTAGTTTGTTGAGCCGTCTCTGATTCCAAAGTGGAGGACATATATATATATATAGAGAGAGAGAAACAGAAAATGCAATTGAGGAGTTAAAAATTAAGGAACAAAAGAAGAATTTTTATAGTTGGTGTGAGGTATTTATTTTAAAAAAAAAATGAGAATCTAGTAAATAATATTCTATGTATATTGTTTTACATTAGATTTGATCAGAAGTCAAAATTAAATCAAATCTATTAATCTTAAGAACCTATCAAAAAAATAATCTTAGTAAGAAAATCACTATCATGAAATAGGTAAATAAAATTATTAATATTCGTTCAGTTTTTGCCAGTCAAATTTAAATACCCTAAAGTGTTTTTCTTGTCTATATATATATATATATATATATATATATATATATATATATATATATATATATATATATATATATATATATGTTAACGAATTAATTTCATACCTTGTAGTCATTAATATAATTCTTGATAGTTTAAAGTATTTTGACTCATAATTTAATTATAACGTGATTATTTCATTAGTTTGTGTTGAGTGAATTATATAATTTTTTACTTTTTAAGAAAATATTATATGAGATTTTTTTTTTATTTAACTGTAAATTAATATATGTTATGATAAATTGTTTTAATCTAATGATAATATGACAAATTAAATTTCTTTTTGCATAACAATGCGAGAAAGGTTTCAATGAGATAAGCCTTCGATAAAAGTATCAAAAGCTAAAAAAAAAAAGGAATGTAACTGTAAAAATAAGAATACTATTGAATCTTGTGGTCTTAATTAAATATGTCATATCAAAAGTTAAAATTAAAGAATGTCAAAAAGGAAAAAAGATAAAAAAAAATTAAAAGATTAAAAAGAAAAGTATGACAAACAAATTGAGTATATTTGTTGTCATTATATCAACAAATTTCTTCATCCTTGAGGTTTTAGATCTAAATATACACTCGACATTGTTGTTTCACCTTCTAATGATAAAATAGGAAGATTACATCTATAGGATCTTCTTCATTCTTCACACACACACACACACACACACACACACACACACACATATATATATATATATATATATATATATATATATATATATATATCCTCTTGACCATCTTACAAAACTTCTTATTATCAAGAAATTAAATTAAAATATTTAATTTAGTCAATAGAAAATTGTTGTTGCATGTTGTGATTGTGGAGTCTGTTGTTGATGTATTCTGGGAATCTTTGGTTGTTGTTGCATAGAAAAAATTTGTTATAGCCTCGGGGGTTGCTGTTGGAGGGGATGTTGCTGTTGTAGCAATGAAAGTACTACTAAAACCTATCATTAAGCTTCTTCATCCGGCCATTAGATTCTTGGCCAGAAGCCCTCTTCTTGCTTTTCTGATCAACACCACTAGTAGTGCTAATTGCATTTGAGCTATTTCCACCATTTTTAGTACTACTCTCAACCTTGTTAATGTTTTCAAGAAAATCATCTGAATTATGATTCAAAATAGACCCATACTTTGTATTATGATTCAGATGATTTTCTTGAAAACTCTAATAGGATTTTGGATTGTGCTAAAAATAATTTAAGTATCTCAAATGCAACGAGCACTGTTATTGGTGTTAATTAGAAAGGCAAGAAGAAAAGGCTTTTGGCCAAGAATTTGATGATTAAATGAAGAAACTCAATGACAAGATTTAGTAGTGTTTTCACTGTTACAACAGCAGCAGCCCCTGCAACAGCAACCCCCGAGGTGACAACAAAATGTTCCTCTGCAACAACAGTCAAAGGTTTCCAACATACATTAATAACAGACTCCACAAACACAATAAATATGGTAAATGCAACAAACATTTTTTGTTGACTAAAAGTTTTTATTTAATTTCTCGGAGGACATAAAAGAAAGATGAAATACGATTCCAAATTGAAGGACATATATGGAGAGAGAAATAGAGAATGCAATTGAGTGGTGGAAAGTTAAGGAACCAAGGAAGGATTTTTATAGTTGGTGTGAGTTGATTTTACAAGATAATATTTAGAAATATTGTAAATGACATTCTATATAATATTATTTGCATTAGATTTGATCAGAAGTCAAAATTAAATCAAATCTATCAATCTTAAAAACTTACCAAAAAGATAATCTTAGTAAGAAAATTATTATCATAAAATAGGTAAATAAATTATTATTATTATTATTAATTCGTGTTTGCCCAGTCAATGTTTGAATACCTCAAAGTGATTTTCTCCTCTCTATATACATTAATATGTTAACAATTAAATTCCATACCTTTTAGTCTATAATATTAATCTTGATAGTTTAAGTTATTTTAACTGACATTTTAATTATAATATAATAATTTAATTTATTTATCTTGATTAAATTATATAGTTTCTTATTTTTTTAGGAAAAATATTATGTGAAATTGTCCTTCTATGTAACTGTAAATTAATATAATTTATGATAGATATTTTTTAATCTAATGATAGTATGTCAAATTGAATTTAGTGTCAATTAGTTAGTAATATGTTTTTTTGGAACCAAAAATATATTAGCAAGCATAGATAAAATTATAAGAATAAGTGTTTGGAACACGATTTTTGAAAAATAGAAGAAATGGGTTGATCATACATAAGAAAATAATAAATAAGTAATTTTGAAGAGATCAAGATTCTTGTTAAAATATTTTTTTCTCGAGTGATATCAAATTGAAGCCATAATCCAAAGGGAGAAGGGCCAAATATACTCATGTACTATTAAAAATAGTTTAAGTATACACCTCGTTATACTTTTGGTTCAAATATATCTTTTTCATTATACTTTGGGTCCAATTATACCCATTACTATTAGAATTAATTTTAATATACTCCTCGTTATACTTTCAGTCCAAATATACCGCTCCCGATATACTTTGAGTTCAAATATATCCCTCATTGTACTTTTATATTGATTTAATCCCTCCCCCTCCCTTCCCCCCTCCCCCTCTTTTTTTTTATAAAGATGATTTACCTTTATTTTTTACAAACAGACACGTGATGAGCTTCAAAATAATTCAAATGATCCTTTCAATGTTATAAATACAGTCCCACAACTTTTAGTATTTATGCAACGAAGTTACACTTCTTCATCCATAAACCTATATTTACGGATTAATACAATTCATTTTAAAAATTCTAAATATCATAGTCTTTCATTAGTTATAACTTAATACAATCCCATCAGTACATTTACACTAAAGTTGAAGAGAGAAAATACAAGTTTAAATTGATGAATATTGACCCATTCAAATTTAGTTACTTAAATACGATTGTCATACTAAATAGTTAACTTGATAATTTTCTTGCCTTTTTAATGTTTCAATGACATATAGTTTATAAAACTAGTCTTAGTACACGCGCTTCGTGCGTGTCCCTCATATTAGTAAGAAACAAATTTTTAAAAATAAATATTAAGATTTTCTATATATTGCAAATAAGGAAGCATTTAATACATAAAATTTAGTTAATTTTAAGATCCTAAAAGTGTACTTAGAAAATATTCTACTTCTAGTGATAATATTGACAATAAATAATTAATAAAATTGCATACTTTGAAAGATATATAAGAGAATTACACAATAATTAATGTATAATTATAAATAATATTAATCTACAGAATTACACACCCTATAACCAAAAAAAATCATAAATGAGAAGAGAATTTCTTTTTTTTTTTTACATATTGCATAACCTACCTCTAAAGATTAGGCAATAAATTAATAATATAGTACATTCATGTTCATTTTTTGAATCCCTAAAAGAAACATAATGATGTTCAGGCGAGTCCAAACTCTTGATGTTTCTAAGTACCCTTGAACTCAAGAAAAATAGTCTAAAGCAATCCAAAAAAAAAGTAATGACAATACAAGAAACAACACATAATAACAAACAATAGATAGTAATAGAACAGAAACTATAACAAAATAATACGATAATCAAAATATCAGAACAATACCATTAAACTTAACCTTCACAAAAATTCCTCAAAGGCCGATCGAACATTCATCTACCACCTGTACTAAACAGAAAAATAAAAGATAGTAAAATAACATAAACTACAACAAAATAATACGATAAGATATTAAAACAATACGATTAAAACCTTTATACAAAAGTTTCTCAAAACCCGATTGAACATTCATCTACCACCTGTAAAAAAAAACAGATAGTAACAAAATAAAAACTACAATAAAATAATATGATAATTGAAATGTGAGAACAATATGATTAAACCTAACTTTTATACAAAAAGTTTTGAGAGGGAGACTTTAGTTGTAATACCAAAGGAACACGACAAACATTAGCATCTACGATACAAAAAAAACCCTGAAAATACCCAAAGCAGCGCAAAGTTCTGAAATTGAGGAATAGTAATAACTTCAAGCTATATATTATTAATTATAGAACTCTAACCCTAGAAGAAAGGGTAAATATTAAGAAATTTAAAGTCACATGAAAACTTTTGAAAGGAAAAAAAAGTAGACTAATTTAACCGTAGAAATTACTTTGAAAGGAAAAATAAATAGACTCCTATGAGATTTGTCCTTTCTAATGACTTTAGAATTTAATTAATTTAAAGTATTATTATTTGAGAAAAATAGTGAAAAGACGATTTCGTCTAAAGGAGAGACTTTTAATGAAGTACAAAAAGTTCAAATCATATTATAAGGTCCTTCACACTTTTAATATAACTAGTTCCTCGACACGTGCGTTGCACGTGGATGCCAAATTATGTAGTATATGATTCTGTAAATAATATATATGAAAGCATGAAGTAAATTTTTTTGATTAATGTTGAATCTTGTGTTTAGGAGCCAAGCTTCTTGAAGGGAATTAAAAAATGACATGCATCTTATGCCTATACATGTCGCATAAAGTTGGTAAAAGTTTACATATCTTTTTTAGTATTAGGCCGACCCAACAAAAAAATGAGCAGCCTTACTCTTTAAACAACCTCACATGGAAAAGGTGTTGAACCTTCTACATACTCCTACTAGGTTTTTGCTTATTCATTCCAAGTTTCCCTCTATTCCTACGACAAAGCTACATAACCATTTTTTTCTTTAGTCTACATACCCATTTGCCATACAGTTGAAAGTATTAGTTTTTCTTCATTTTAATACTTTTTTCTCTTTTTGGTAATGGTGTATTTCAATATTTTGCACTAAAAGATATCTCTACATGCTATGATTTCAGTGCTTGCGATTACCATATTGAATATTAGTATCAATAACAAATTATGGTGGTTGTAAAGGCGCAATTACCATTAGGCCTATACCTATGCAGTGACATATTTTTCTTGATATAGAGTTAACTATTATGCAACAACACCCAACATGGGTGTGTTGGCCATGAATATAAAGAGAAAACTAATTATGGAGAAATCACTATTGTGGTGCTTCTAGATGTATTTTAAAAAATACAACAACAATATACCAGTGTAATCTCACGAGTGGGGTCTGACGAGGGTAGAGTGTACGTAGACCTTACCTCTACCTTGAGAGGTACAGAGATTGTTTCCAATAGACTCTCGGCTTAAGGAAGAGCATATCAAAGCAGATATTAAAAAAGCATGACAACATTCTGGAAAAAAAAGAACAGTAGCTACAACAAAATTGTAAGACTTCTTAGCAAGTGTAAAAAGAGAAACTAGGCAATCCAAATCTATCATTGCCATAACATCATAACAAAAATGTATTGTACTTGATAATAGAAAATGATTCAAAGTTTAAGCATAAATTCCTTGCATGAGAACATGGAAAAAGAGATTCAAACACTTGCCTGAGACTATTGGAGACGAATTTTTCCTCAGGAATTAGCATTCAACTCTTGATTTATGGATAATCACGAACAATAAAGACAAGCCCAAGACTCAAAATTTCACACACCAAACATTGCTCAACACTTCTCGTGCAACCGGGAAATGATTTTTCACTTCTTAACGGATATTCAAGCCAAGAGCCTTAGGTTCGATTAAATGAGGAGCATTTTAAATAAAAGAGTACAACAATTAGCAGGGACCTGTGGCTTATCACTGATTTTCACCTTAATTAAATCATACAACTAAGTATTAAAGGCAAACCTGTTAAGGCAAATGTCCCACCAAAAACTGCACAGAGCTGAGTGATAAAGTGCAGAAAACTCCGACGTTCTTCTCTGATGGTCACAATAATTGGTGACAAATCATATAAGAAGTATACAGTTGTCCATGTCCGTTCAAATTCATGAATGGGAGAAAGGTACGTACTCTGTTACAGAGAATTAATTAGTTGGTAAAACTTCTTTTGATATATATCTATACTCAATTGGAATAACCTTAATGTAATATTTGAATGTGCCACTTGCTCCGCGCAGAATTCGTGATGTTCCGTCTCGCGTGTTGTGAATACCTGGATATTTGGGCCCAAATGATAAATCATAAATAATATGGCTTACATTGACATGAGTAGACTTTTCAAAAATCATTTGAGCAATAAAAATGTTCAACCCATGATATATGGAAATTCCCAGCAACTCGATGGACATCTACAACGCCATACACACTGCATTCTTCTCCAGCAGTCAATGCTTGCTTAACCTTCTTAATCATATTTTAAGATTCTTCATCAATGTCCTGTAGAAGGATCTTGTCTGAATCTTCATGATGTTCTTTGTGCACATCATGAAAAAAAATTATTTTAATGCAAAAGTAATTTGTGGAACAAAATCTTACTGTTACGATGAATGTTTAACCATTTTATGGACATTCTCTAGTCCTTATTCCTTTTATGAATCTTATTTAATGAAATCATTAGAGTTTAGTAAATAAGTTGATGTACCTTACTCGATAGCTCATTGAGATTTTCTTCGCTTACAGTTCAATGAACGAAAGCTTTGATCATATAAAAGTATTCTAAATCAAGGTGTCTAAAACATCAAACCTGGTATTAGTTTCAAACTGACAGAAAATAAATATATAAGGATACTGAAAACTAACCTTTTTTTTTAATCAAAAGGAGATTCCTTTTGTGAATCTGCATTCTCTTTTGAGAATCTGCAAATTAGTTGTAATCCACAACTCTTGAATAGACACCATTGAAACAAAAAATTATGAAAGAGTGATCAAAGCACAAAAAGGGAAAGATCTTGATAACTAACAAAATTATTTGTTGTAGTGTATTCCGATACCATCGATCAAGTGCAAAAGGTGATTTGATTTTGTTGCCAAGAACCAATATTCTATAGGTGGTTGCAATAGTTGATGGAAAAGAGAAACAAAAATTTCAAACTATCAAGATTTCTGTTATGAAGTTTGAAGCGTCGGACTTGGAACGCTTTGTTTGGTTGTGACTGTTGGCTTAACAGTCTATGAAGCGTTGGCGTCAGTGTTAGGTTTTTAAAATTTGCATCTGTTCAGATTGTGAGAATTTGGTGGTGACGACTCTTGGCTAAGATTTAGAAGCGCGATATGGTAATTGTAATGTTGGAAAATTGCATGTTCATTTTTTTTTTAAGTTGGTTGTTTTTTTTAGTCAGGGATATTTTAGTAATTTCACTTTCATATTTTGAGTTCATGCTTTTAAAATAGTATAGATATAGATATAGATGTAGATATAGATATAGATATAGATATAGATATAGATATAGATATAGATGTGGATTATAAGTGAATATAATATAATTGCAAATACTTCACATGTAGAAGTTTTTTCCTTCTCTTTAAGAAATATTGACTTTCCTTTTTTACAAGCAACATACATATCAAGAAGTCATTATCCAATATTTTGTAAAAGATTCAAGGAAATTCGATCAACACATATCTTTCTTAGGATGGCTAATATATCATTATCAATAGTCACGATGTAATTCATAAAATAGTAGTTATTTGTGATATACATCAAAAAATGTCTATTGAAATAATTGTTGCACATGGATCCTTTGTCTAAATCAAAATTATGACTCCTTTCATTTGTAAATTTGGCAAAAGTATTAGTGAATTATAAAATACTAGATGTTGAAAGGCCTGTATATGAATCCAATATTATAATATTAATTATATTATATGTGTTTAATTATTTTTAAAAAAATTAATCATGAATATTTTAGAGCACGACATAAAATGATAATGGGGATCACACTTTACGATAAATTTCTTTTCTATTACTATAAAATTAATAATAACTTATAACTTCTAAAAGTTTTCACAATTTAAATTAAAAAATTATATGCTCACATACTCAGTTTAACATTATGTCAACACATACATCGAATTAAATAACTAATATCAATAGTTTTTTTTATATAAAATAGATTAAATAGTAAGTAATATTTCTATTAACAAATGTATGTTATATAGAAAAGTGAAGAGGTGGGACGATCACTATCATCCGCTTGATGAAAATTAAGATGAACCATATTATTCTTTATAACATAATAAAAGGTAGGAAAAAAAAATAAGACTGTTTTACACTCACTTTACAATTTTTTCTGTAGTAATATGTTATAGAAGATAACTTGATCTATTTTTAAAATTATAAATTTTACTTATTATGAAATATTTATCTATAAATATATTTTGGATGATATGATACTTAGCTAACAATTTTTTATTTTTTTTGGTCAGGTAACAAAAATATTTGCCTCATCAAATATATTATCCTAATGCTTGGCAGTTACCATCTTGAAATGATCTTTTGAAATCGTGTTGAGTTCTTACACTTCATATTTTATATCTCACTTCATTTTATTATTAGAGGAATGAACCTAACAAAAATATGAAGAAAAAGAGGAGGGGGGGGGGGGGGGGGGGGGGGGGATACAGGTAGAAATTTCCTGAAATGACATGACTGCCAGAAAACAAGAAATGAAGCTCATGTTGAGAGTTTAATTAATTGGTATGAGAGGACCTCTACTAGTATATGTTTTAATTTAGCCATCCCATACCTTTATTCTTTATTTTGATTTTGCTTAATGTATCTTGTGTATTAAGGGTTGCAAAATTAGTTCATCAAAATGTATCTGTCTAATCGATATAACTTTGGATCGGTCATTGACCTGTCCATTTATTAGTTCAATCTATTTTAGTTCAGTTCAGTTCAGTCTATCTAAAAATTAGTTTGATATGTAATTCAAAATAGCCAATAATTAGAAATCTTGTCAAAATATTTTCAAAAAGATATACATTTCTTTTAATTTGATATGTTATATATAGACAAAATAAGGAAAAAAAAATCTATTGGGAAAATAAAAAATTATAAATGTAACGACCTGTTCAGTCGTTATTAAAAAGGCACCTCGTTATGGGTGAGCTATTCGTGCGAAGAAACGGGTTAGAAACTTTCGGGTTGGGGAGTTGGAAATTTTTGGCTAGGCTAGTCTCGGAAATTCGGGAGGGGATTGGTTAAAATGTCTAAGTTTGAGCTAGATTTTCTATTAGCTAAGACATTAAAGAGTCCGTAGGACTTTTCGGAAGTGAATTCGGGTGAGTAAAACTCCCGATATCGAAGTTGACATGAAAGAGTTAGTTCGGAATGACAAGATTTGAAGTGTGTTATGAAATAGGCCATTTTGGAGAATTTTTTGAGGTTCTGTTCTCTGTCAACCGCTAAAGCAGGTGAGTAGAACTTCCGATATCAAAGTGGTTGACTTAGGATCTTAATTCGAGTCAGGGTGGCAAGTCAAGGTTTTGTAGGTTATCTCTTAACTGGCTAGCAGGGGTGGATAGTAGACCTGATTTCAAGACTGGAACCACTGAGGCGCTTATAGTGGTTGGTAAGAAGGGTGACTTGGGAAGTCTAGTGTTAATGGTGACTTGGGAAGTCTAGTGTTAAGGGTGACTTGAAAAGTCCCAGAGCTAAGTTTGACTCGAAAAGTCCTAGTATTATGTGTGACTAGTTGGTGTAATGACCGGGTCCGTCGTTATGGGTAGTACAATCGTGCCAAGTTTTAGAGTTAGAAAACTCTGAGTTTGGGAGTTTGAAATTCTGGGCTAGGCTAGCCTCGACCGATTTTGGAGCGAGGTAGAGTCTAGGGAAATTCGGGTAAGGATTGGTGTATGTATCTTGTTTTGAGCTAGTTTTACACGTAGCCAAGACATAAAGGAGTCCGGGGGACTTTTCGGAATCGAATTTGGGTTAGTAGAACTCCCGAAATCGCGTTTGACGTGAAGAGGTTGTTTCGGGTAGTCAGGGGAAGCAGGTGTGTTGTAAAATGGTCAAAACTGGTAAATTTCCATACATTCTGTCCGTGACGAGCGCAATGGTCTGCCGTAGCGACCTCCGCTATAGCGGTGGAAAATACCGCTATAGCGGTGGTCAAGGCGGTCAACACCCACTTAAGACCACTATAGCGGAAGTTGTCCACTATAGGCCGATGGGTTTTTAATGTAGAAACTTCCCCAAAACAGTTCAGTTTTCTACAATTCGTTTGGGAGAAGAACTAGGGCAATTTCAGGCGATTTTCCTCCTTTTTCCTTCGAATTTCTTCCCTAAGGTAAAGTTTCTACTCCCCAATCCTTGTACTACGTTTCCTATGCGGTAGAATTGCTAGGAGGAAACTTGGGGAAAGGTTGGAATAACCTAGGAATGGTAGAATCCGGGGAAGGAAGGGGATTCCAAGCATGAATGTTCTTGGGCATTGTTAAAAGTATGTTATTATGATCATAAGTTGTTAAATTCTCTATTTTTATCCGTAAAAATGATAGAAGTAGGTGAATTAACGGTGGAAAAGCCGGGGAAAAGGGTGGGATGATCATGGGTGGCCTGGGGTTTGGGGATTTGGTGTAATCCGGGTACTGTGCAAGCCTTTTGTGTTAATTGTATGTACTTGTGCTTCCGGTACTGTTGTGCTTCCGGTACTGTGCAAGCCTTTTGTGTCAAGTGTGAGGTGTTCATAGATCATCGCAGTCTGCAGCACGTATTCACTCAGAAGGATTTGAATTTGAGGCAGAAGAGGTAGATGGAGCTATTGAAGGATTATGATGTGACCATTCAGTACCATCTGGGTAAGGCTAATATGGTGGCAGACGCATTAAGCCGGAAAACTGTTAGCATGGGTAGCTTGGCTTGTTTGGGGGTGTCCAAACGACCACTAGCTAAGGAAATTCGAACTTTGGAGGCCAAGTTCATGCACTTGGGTGTTTTAGATCAAGGTGGGTTATTGGCCAACATTGAGGTCAAGGCCACCTTCATAGAGGAAATAAAGGCGAAACAGTTTCAAGATCCGAAACTGAGTAAGTTGCGAGATAAGGTAATATTCGGGGAGTCCAGAGACGTCATGTTAGACTCTGGTGGAGTGTTGCATTTCAGGGAGAGGATTTGTGTTCGTCGGGTGGATGATATGATTCAGAAAATCTTGGCAGAAGCTCATGGTCCACGGTACTCAATTCATCCGGGTGTGACTAAAATGTACAGGAACTTGAGGCAGCGTTACTGGTAGCCCAGGATGAAAAGGGACATAGTTGATTTTGTGTCCAAATGTCAGAACTGCCAGCAGGTAAAGTACGAACATCAGAGACATGCAGGACTACTTCAGAGAATGCCAATTCTAGAGTGTAAGTGGGAAAGGATAGCCATGGATTTCGTGGTGGGTCTTCCCAAGACATTGGGGAAGTATGACTCAATTTGGGTAATTGTTGACAGGCTTACCAAGTCCGCTCATTTCATTCTGGTCATGGTAGATTACAATTGGCAGTAATTGGCTAAGATCTACGTGAAGGAGATTATAAGACTGAATGGGGTACCACTATCCATCATTTCAGACAGGGGTACACAGTTTACTTCTAAGTTCTGGGGCAAGTTACATGAAGAGTTGGGTACACAACTCACTTTTAGCATAGCCTTCCATCCTCAGACTGATAGTCAGTGGAAAAGCCCGAGAAAAGGGTGGGATGATCATGGGTGGCCTGGGGTTTGGGGATTTGGTGTAATCCGGGTACTGTGCAGGCCTTTTGTGTTAATTGTATGTACTTGTATGTTATTTTAGACCAAGAACGAGAAAGGAATCCGAAACACGGGAAAGCTCGGGTTGAATAGAGCTTGGATCATTTTGAGGTAGGTGATGGCTTACGATTTCTGTGAATGTATTATATTTTTGTACTCATATCTAAGTGATTGTATGAATTACATTGCTTAGGGAAGTTGTGTAGAATGTCTAAGGTTCCTGCTTTACAGTCTGTGATTTGAATGGTATTTGCTTGTTGGTTTACAAGTTATTTGTTCATGCATTTGACTGTGGATTATTGACATTCATTTGGCTCGGGTACCACGCCTGGTATGGGTATAACAAATGGTTGGCATGGGTACCACGCCTGGAACAGAATATACTAACGGTTGGCTCGGGTACCATGTCTGGTACGGGTTTATTTTTGTTGTATCATTGCATTTTTATTGTTGTGTTGCATTGACTTATATTGGTTCCGTGAGTGGACCGGGCTATTTATTGAAATGTGTTATTGGTTTGGTGGCCCTTGAGAGGCCGGGGAAATTCTGTATAACTGTTGTGTTGGTCTTGGTTTAGGCCGGGTTGATTCAAGGTACATTGTGTTGTCTAGAGGGGATCACAGGGTGGGTCTTGGCTAGACGGAAAGGTATAGTTAATGGTATATGGTTGTGGATTAGAGTTAGGGGGTGGATTTCATGCGGAACAGGCTAAGTAGAGACTTGTAGTCTAGGTGTGTCTGTGGCTATTGTTGCATGTGTTCCATACCTTTTACTTGATATTGTTGTACTTCTTATACATTGTTTATTAGGAAACTGGCTGATGATCCTACCAGTACACAGTGCTGGTGTACTGATACTGCACTTGCTTTTCTTTTGGTGAGTACAGGAAATCTTCCAGCGGCTGAGACGTGACCTCACCTTTAGCACCGACGATTTCTGACTTCAAGGGTGAGCTGTTTAATCAAGCTACCTTCGGATTATCTTTAGAGTTGCAGTCCACTTGTCTCGTACTTGAAACTATTTCCGTATTTTCTTTTAGGGTTGCATCTCCGCATTCTAGATATTGGTAGTGATGTTTGGTACAGCGACTTTCAGTTCCTAGGAGGGATTTTCCGCAGGATATATATATATATTAAAGCTTTAGTTTTTGCATTATTTAATTGCTAGTTTACTTATGTTGTTGGTTTTAGGCTATTAGTCTAGGCAAATGGTTGAACTCTATTGGTTCGCTCATCCAGGGGTTGGGTGGATGTCACTCACGATGGTCTGGGTCGTAACAGTTGGCTATGACCAGGATAAGATGGTAGAAGGGATGTCAACTAGTGGAGTTGGCAGCGAAAGCGGGATAGGAAGGCTTGGGACAGAACTAGTAGGTCCATAGGGGTCACAAGGTGGTATTAAAGGTGGATGACGAGGGACTGAATTTCTGTAATTTATACTTCATATTTTCTCTTGATTTCTTATATGATGGTATGGAGTGGATTCGGGTCGACCGATGATGCCTACCAGTATGTGTATTTGTATTGATACTACTCTTGCTATATCTTTTTGGGTATAGTCTGGTTGCAGGGTCAGTGATGTTTCATAGGTACATAGCGATAGTGATCTCCAGCAGCTTCTGTCCTTCGATTCCATAATGAAAGTTGTGTCTCTTTTACATTTTTCTGTACTTTCCTTTTAGAGCTCTTGTACCTGTTTAGACCAGATTCCAAGGGAGGGTTGTTTTCAAGTTGTAAAAGTGGTTTACTGTATCCAATTTCGTAAAGGATTTTCCTGAAATAAAGGTTTGTAAACGTTTCATGTATCAAAAAGGAGGTTTTTCTTTATGGTTTGGTTATTTTCTGCATTTACCTGTTGGATCGGGTGGTAAGGGTTCTCCTATCTAAGTGCTTAGAGTAGGTGGCCGCACGGCCCGGTAGTTAGGTCGTGACAAATGGTATTAGAGCCTAGGTTATCGGTCTCCCAGTACAAGAGCAAAATGTCGAATAGTGTCCTACAGATTAGTGTGTTGACGTCCACATCTAATCTTTGGAAAGCTATGAAACATTCTAGGAAAAATCTATCTTCTTTCATTCCATTCGTGCGATTTGTTACTTGCTTGTATAGGTTGAGTCTAATTGATATGTCTCGATTCTAATTGGTATCTCGACAAGGAGAAAGGATGTCATTTGAATCTGATTGAGATGACACAAGCAAGGAAAATTTAAATCGGGAAGGTTCCAATTGGTATCTTCCGTGGGAGGCTATGTAAAGGTATGGATGAATCGGCTAACGGTCATCCATGAGGCAAATAAAAGGTAAAGAAACTGATTTGATTAAGTGTTGAAGCTTGAGACTTGTGATTGTATGCATGGCATTATTTGAATGACTGCGAATGTGTGGTGTGTAATTGCTTGAATTTCTTTGAAAACTATGGCTAGTGAAGAGTTTTAACTCGGTTATGTGTTAATGATTGAAGGAATTCTTGTTTTTTGATTTCAAGGGAAAACAATATGCTAAATGTTGGGTACGGTCTTATCATTGGTAAAATGATAAGGGAAAATGATATATATACTTGTGGAAATTTATGTTTCAAGTGGTTGGTATGTGAATAAGTACCAGGGACAAGCGCTATTATTGCTTAATAACGGGAATTCCAGTAAGAAAATCTTTGTGGTAACTCATGATAGTGACTTAAGGAAAATTTATTTCGGCTTTAAATTTGTAATTGCTTTAATGATAAATTATGGTATGCCTTGATTGGAATGGGTTGCATTACATTAGGGTATAGACTTATCATTGATATAGATGGTAAGGGAACAAAAAAAGGGGGATTAATGACTGTGGGGAAGCTCCAGTTTCAGGACAGTCAGGATTGGTTGGGAACCATAGAAAGGAAAAGGGGGAATAGTAGTGTACGATAGCGAGAATGTGTTATTGTACGCAATTATGGTGTGTTTTGTAGATGATTTTATGATAATGTGGTGCTAAATTCTCAACTATGTATAGTTGAGGTTGGCCTTGAGGTTATGTTTTAGGACCATGATGCAATTTCATCTGTTAATGTTGGAAACAGGGAAGGAGAATGGGAGAATTTTACAGAGAATGGTAAATTTTCTGGGCTGCTACTGTTGGGGGTTGCCATAGCAGTGTGCAAG
The DNA here is from genome assembly GCA_003996215.1 of Jaltomata sinuosa. Classification (NCBI taxonomy): domain Eukaryota; kingdom Viridiplantae; phylum Streptophyta; class Magnoliopsida; order Solanales; family Solanaceae; genus Jaltomata; species Jaltomata sinuosa. Next base: position 19,690 of record QJPP01001791.1, on the reverse strand, counting down.
CCGCTATAGCGGGATGGGCAGGGCATAATCCTTGTCCTATTTTCCCCTATTTTGTTTTTCCCCTATTACCCATATAGAATTTGGCAAAATAACTCGTAATTGACTGAGTAATATTGGACACTGCTCATAGGCTTATGTTATGAGGGTGATTATTGCCTGGTTATTTATCGATGATCCTTAGTGGTAGGGTCAGTTGATGGAGTGGGTTATTAAATGGATTCGTTAACATTGTTATCCCTCTTGTCAGTCATGATAATACCTGGTGTTGCCGCTCATTGAGTGATGAGGGTGCGCTCACTATAACATTGGTTAGGGTGTAAATGCCCAAATAGAATTCCCTCTAAGACAAAAATTGACAAAAATCTCAAGATATGATGAGTTCCAATGGAATATTGGTGTTGCATGGTTTAGAGATACTTGGTGTCTCGGGTCGTAGTGTTGATAGGAGCAAGGTGATACCATAATATGTGAGGGGCATCGTATCCCATAGGAGCTTCAGAATATAGTTTGGGTTAGTAGAAATCTGAGTATAGTATAAGGTAAAAGGATCTAGTCTTCGTGGCATGGGAAATTTTTCGTTCATTAAGTGTGAATTTCTTTCGCTCCGGTGTTTCGATGAGACCTCAGATTTCTTGTGCACTTGGGGAAGGGTAATCTAATTAGCCTGGTGTAGCTCGAAGGAAGGAATTCCTTTATAAAGTGGGAGTGAATTAAATTTCAATTGAGTTGGGTACACCGAGGGGTTTGAAAGTTTGGTGGCTTGCGTAAGACTATATTCACGCTATCATGGTAGAGCGTTAAGGTTCCGGGGTGGGCTCCTTCTTCTCTTTCTGCCTTAGAGATTGTTTGGGGATGAACGATGAGTAAATTAGTATTTATTGTAATAACCTTTTCAGTCGTTATCAAAAAGGCACCTCGTTATGGGTGAGTTATTCTTGCAAAGAAACGAGTTAGAAACTTCTGGATTAGGGAGTTGGAAATTTTTGGCTAGTCTAGTCTCAGACGAATTCCGAGCAAGGTAAGGTCTAGGAAAATTTGGGAGGGAATTGGGTAAATGTCTAAGTTTGAGCTAGATTTTCTATTAGCTAAGACATTAAGGAGTTAGTAGGACTTTTCGAAAGTGAATTCGGGTGAGTAGAACTCTCGATATTGAAGTTGACGTGAAAAGATTAGTTCAAAACGTCAAGATTTGAAGTGTGTTATGAAATGGGCCATTTTGGGGGATTTTCTGAGGTTCTGTTCCGTGTCAACCATTATAGAAGTTGACACTGCGCTACCGCAATAACTGCTATAGCAGAGAAATTCTCGCTATAGCAAAAGTCAAGGCGGTCAACTCCGCTACAGCGGACAGCTACTGCTATGGTGGTACCGCTATAGCGGGATTGGGCCACTATAGTGGAACGACAGGACCAGAAAACCCAAAAACAGGTTTTATAATTTCATTGTCTCCCCTTCAGCCCCAAAAATAGACGAGGGTTACTCCAAGAACCCTACTAGGCTGCTCTAAGGCTTGGGAGCCATGGGGAGGGGAGATTCCGGCTAAAAGGATGCAAAACTATGGATTTTGGGCTTGTCATTCGTGAGGAAATACCTTCATGAAGCCAAAATATGGGTGGTGCAGCTGCTTGGCATCCAGGTAGGCTAGGTTCTTTTCATTGAGTAGACTTACACTTGTTTCCATTTCATATTGTTATTATAGACGGAAAGAAAAATTCATGTTTAAGCCTATGGTCATGAAGTCTGGAGGAATATGGTATGGTTTGGCTGATTGATTGGTTAGGGAATGATAATGGTGGGATGATGTGGTTCTTTCTGGGTTCATTTATAATTGTTAAATGTATGATGCTAGGTTCCAGGAAATTAGATTGTTGGATAAGTTCGAGAAACCGAAAGCGTTATGGGTAAATGTGGTATGCTATAGTGGACCTTTGGGAATATTTCCATTAAAGGAAGAGTTGTAAACAGGAAGGGTCAGAGTCTTTATGTTAGGGGAATGTTTCCCTGTCCTGTGTTTGTCTTGAAAGGAGGGTTCCTGAATGGGTATATCTAAGGAATATGTGTCAAAAAGGGTAAGCCAGGGATTAGTCTTTGGGCGGGTCTAATTATACTTATTATTTGTATTTATTGATGGTCCCATGCCCCACGCTGTGGGAATACACTAGGTATGTTGTTGTTGTTGTTGTTTATTGATGGTCCCATGAGTGGACCAGATTTAATTATTGAAAATGTGATTATTGCATATCGGTCCATGAGAGGCCTGGTAATTGAACTTAAGTGTGGGGTTGGTCTTAGTGTACACTGGGATGGTATGTTGAACACTTAGGTGATGGTTATGGTTTTCTAATATGCAATATATGTTCATGTACTATCGTTTAGTATTGTATGAGATGCATACTTAGGGAATGGGATTAGGAATGTCTAATGGTCTGATTATCAGTCATGTGAAATGAACTTGGTTTTGTTGCTTATTGGTCTACAAGTGTGATTTTATTCATTGTTTGTTGACTGTTGGATTTTGTGTGACATTCGCTTGGCTCAGATACCATGCGTGATATAGGTTACATATTGGTTGGCTTAGGTACCATGCCTGGTATAAGATATTTATCGGTTGGCTCGGGTACCACACCTGGTATGAGTTCTATAATGGTTGACTCGGGTACCACACCTGGTACGGGATACTTATCGATTGTCTTAGGTACCACGCCTGGTACAAGTTCTATTATAGTTGTCTTGGGTACCATGCCTAGTACGGGATTGGGTGTTACATGTGTATTGGTTCCTTGAGTGAACCAGGTCTACTTGTTACTTATTGTTCCTTACATGTTGGTTCCTTGAGTGAACCGGGTTATCTGTTATTGATGTTCCTTACATGTTGGTTTCTTGAGTGAACCGGGTTATCTGTTATTGATGTTCTTTGCATGTTGGTTTCTTGAGTGAACCGAGTTATCTGTTATTGATGTTCTTTGCATGTTGGTTCCTTGAGTGAACCGAGTTATCTGTTATTGATGTTCTTCAGTGGTTGAGTTCCTGAGAGGGCCGGAATTTATTATTATTTAGCATATAATTGGTCCTTGAAGGGTTAGATTGGTGTGCTTAAGTGACAAGGTGGTTCTTCTGTGAACCAGGGCCGCATGTTATATGTCATAGATAATGTCCTAAGGATCCTTCGAAGGTCCGTATGGTTTGCAAGTTGTGACATAATTATATGTGGTCGTTTTACTTGCATAGTTGGGCATGACTTATAAGGTGATTGAGTCTGGTTGTTGATTGGGGTCTTATTGATACACTACTAAAAAAGACTAAAAAGAGATGGCCAAAAGGAACGCTCGCCGTTGCTTTTTTAGCCAAAAGCGACGGAAAAATGATGGCGTCACTTTCGTGGGAAAATGGTCTATCGCTTTTCCAAAAGCGAAGGACAGCGTCGCTTTAAAAGCGACGGACTGCATCGCAAATAAAAAAGCAACGCAATTTTTTTTTTTCCAGAAAAGCGACGTAGTTCGTTGCTTTTCTTGGTATTTTTTTTTCATAAAAGCGACGTTGTCCATCGCTTTTTCTGGGATTTTTTTAAAAAATATCCAAAAAAGAGACGGACAAAAGAGACGCTGTCCGTTGCTTTTCTGCATTTTTTCCAGCTGCAAAAATCTGCATTTTTAATACGCACCACCTGCCATTTATAAAACTAATTCAAATACAGCTCAAATCAGCACTAATTGCTGCCACAACATTCATAAAGCAACTACAACATCAACAAGAAACTAAATATGAAGTAAAACATTCATTAAATACATAAAAGATCCACCCAAAGGACCTACAAAGTATTTCAAAATATAAAAGAAGTACAAAATTATAAATAAAGTATCAAAAAACTAATGCAAACTAAAAGAAAGTCAATCTAAGAGGCTCGGCGGTCTAGCACATATCTTTATCTTTCTCCTTCCGTTGTCTCTCAGAATCTGCCAAGGCATAAGTTGTGCAATCTGCCGTTACCTGATGACATTTGTATGCAAATTTACATTAAAATATATAAAGAAAATTATAAGTATTAAAGAAAACCATAATCATAAGTATTAAAGAAATTAAAATCATAATCATAAGTATAAAGAAATTTACATACTAGTCTATAAGTATTAAAGAAAATCATAATCATAAGTATTAAAGAAATTAAAATCATAATCATAACTATAAAGAAATTTACATACTAGTCTATATTCTCCCAATCTTCGTCCTCACTTGATTTATTTTCATCAATCTCCCATTCTTCCTCATCACTTGTTTCATATTCATCGTCCCATTCTTCCTCCTCAGTTATTTGTCCCTCAAGATTTGCGATGGCAATCAATTCATTATCAGAAACTTCTTCTAATATGTGTAGAGGATGTTCTAGATTGTTTTCCAACTCAGCATCCACTGCTTGATGAACAACTGCGATATCATTCTGGTACACCACATCTAACATATTCTCAATCTAAATCCTACCCACAAGCTTAGTTTTTATGACCACCCACCAATCAACCTTATCTCTGCACAACGGATATGGAGCGTAATACACCTGCTTAACATTTTGTGCAATGATAAAAGGATCATAGCGACCATATTGTCTCGTATGCTTTACTTTAATTATATTATGTTGTTGATTCACCTTAGTACCTCTATGTGAAGGATCAAACCACTTGCACCGAAATAGCCTTATCTTTTTTTTCGGCTAACCAGGATATCTAACTTCAATAATCTCTTGTATGACACCATAATATTCAACAGTTTGGCCATTACCGTCGACATCACCTTGAATGCACACTCCGTTATTATTAGTTTTCTTATACTTAGAAACTTTTTCAGTTTGAAACTTGAAGCCATTCACACAATACTTAGTCATCGTTTGTATTTGACTTTCAGGCCCAAGTGCAATATCTCTCACCAATTGTGGATGTTCGACAGAATTATGTTCATAAAAAATCTATAAATTAAATTTTAGTAAATGCGTATATTATACATGTTGATTCAATATTAAGCGTAAATTAGTAAATGAGCTTTTACACACTTACATATTTTTTCAGCCAATCAGAAAAGTTTGTATATATGGCATCATTACCCCATATGCTTACGAATTTATTGTTAAGAGTACACTGAGATATTTTGTTAGTTTAATTAATACTTAGTATTTAAATTTATATAATTCGATAACACAATTCAACAAGACTTACTTAAGATATGGTTGAATTTCGGGACAATTAAGCAAAATATGTGTCACAGTTGATTGTTTTTCAACACTAGTGAAACTTCGCCTTTGACGTTTTTTAGATCCTCGCCCAGGTTGATTAAAAATTAAAATCGGTTCAAACATAGTATCACCATCACCGTCATCATTGCGGTTGACTCTATTTCTCTTACATAGCACTTCATTCTCGAAGTAGTAAGAACAAAAATGAGCAGTTTCTCATGCAAGATAAGCTTCACAGATTGATCCTTCGATCTTTCTCCTTTGCTTAATAGTTTGTTTGCACTTGCCAATTGTCCTATATAATTGCATGTTAGCTAATTAATATAATACGTTTAAGAAAGAATAACAAAAGCAATAAAGGATCATTACCTCTCGAATGGATACATCCACCTTGTTTGAACTGGGGCCCCAAGGCGTGCCTCTTCTATAAGGTGAACTGGAAGATGCTCCATCACTTCAAAAAAGCCACATGGAAAGATCTTCTCTAACTTAGTGGTGATAACAGGAATATTTTGCTACATCCTTTCCAAGCTACTCTCCAACAAAGTATTAGAACATAAATCTTTGAAGAATAGACTTATTTCTGTGATTAGTTTCTATATCTTGTCGGATAGGTGGCTAAATGCGATAGAAATCAGAGTTTTCATGAAAACATGACAATCATGGCTTTTCATACCAATCAAATTTCCTTCATCCATGTCTGTCCTCTTTCCCAAATTTAAAGCATAGCCCTCGGGCATTCTCAAATTCTTCACCCACTCACAAATTTCTCGTTTCTCATCCAATGTGAATGAAAAACTTGTCTTGGGCTTAACCACTTTACCATTTCTCATTTCCTGCAACCATAACTCCTTTCTCCTACAATATTCCTTTAAGTCCATTCTAGCTTTTGGATTATCTTTTGTCTTGCCCTTAACATCCATTACTGTGTAGAACAAAAAATCAAAATAATTTTTTTCAATGTGCATCACATCAAGATTATGTCGTAGAAAATTATCCTTCCAATATGGTAACTCCCAAAATATACTTTATTTGGTCCAATTATGTTCAACACAATATCCAGAAAGTCTAGAACTCTCTCCTAAATCTATAATTTTAGGCAACTGACTAACTCTCTCCCAAATCTGATGTCCTGAAATTGATGGAGGTGGTGGATCATTTTCAACCTTATTCTTTCTGAATGCATTTTTCATATTTCTAAACTCGTGGTCCATTGGCAAGAACTGACGGTGACAATCAAACCAACAATTTTTTCGGCCATGCTTTAAAGTGAATGCTTTAGAATTTTCCATGCAATGCGGGCAAACTAACTTTTCAGCGGTCATCCAACCTGACAACATCCCATATGCAGGAAAATCATTAGTAGTCCATATTAAAGAAGCACGCATAGTAAAATTTTGCTTACTTGATATATCATATGTCACTACACCATCAAATCATAATTGTTTTAGCTCATGTATCAATGGCTGCAGATAGACATCAATTAAATTTTTTGGATTACGGGGACTCGGGATAATACAACTTAGAAATATGTAGGGACTTGTCATACACATTTCAGGTGAGAGATTATACGGAGTAAGAAATACAGGCCAACAAGAATAAGGTGCAGCATTATTAGAGAATGGTGTGAAACCATCTACACACAATCCCAGTCTAACATTTCTTGGTTCTCTAGAACAATCAGGATATGTTCTATCAAAATGCTTCCAAGCTTCTCCATTTGATGGATGAGACAAGACACCCGGTGGCCTTCTATTTTCATGGTGCCATCTCATATGTGGGGCAGAACTCATTGAAGCGTACAACCTCTTTAACCTAGGTATAAGAGGTAGATAGTGCATCACCTTAATTGGAACCATCTTTTCACCGGGAGTCCGCTTACACCAAGCATGTCCACAAAACTTACAATTGTCAAGATGATCATCATATTTATAGAACAACATGCAACCATTTACACAACAACTAATTCTATCATATGACAATCCTAACTTGAAAACCAATTTCTTTGCTTCATATAAATTCTTAGGTATCTTCAACTCTGGATTATTAGCTACTTCCCCCACAAGATCAACTACAGAGTCCATAAGAGTTTGAGGAGCACTCCAATCTGATTTGATACTCAATAGTCTAACTGCAATTGACAAAGCAGAATGCAAATTTCTTTCACATAATGGATGATTAGCCTCTTGTAATTGTTCATAGAAGCGTTTTGCTTCTTCATTAGGAGCTTCATCTTCTAAATATTGTTCGGGTTCCATCCCATCTTGAATCCCAAAAGCATCATTAACCATTTCATGCACCCTATCGTGTTCAACTCTATCATCTTGAGACCTATCATGTTCAACCCTAATATATTCATTCATAGGCAGCGAATTATAAAATATATCATTTAACCCATCTTTCTCACCATGATCAACCCACACAAAATATCTAGGCTTAAATCCATTACGATAGAGATAAACCATTACTGTATCTGGATTAAAAAACTTCATGCACCGGCATTTACTACAAGAACACCTAACCACACCATGACTTTGATAGTTGTCTAGTGACATTGTATGCTCGATAAAACCTCTAACTCTTTCAAAAAATCCAGGTTTAATATGACCATCATTTTCATAATACATATCATAACATAAACTAAAGTTGAAAACTAATTCAAGATTATAACCCAACAATATAAACTAATTCAAAATTTCCAAATTCACTATCAAATTCAAAAACTTAATTCAACAACCTAAAGTTGAAAAGTAATTCAAGATTATAACCCAACAATATAAACTAATTCAAAATTTCCAACTTCACTATCAAATTCAAGAACCTAATTCAACAACCTAAAGTTGAAAACTAATTCAAGATTATAACCCAACAATATAAACTAATTTAAATTTCCAACTTCACTATCAAATTCAAGAACCTAATTCAACAACCTAAAGTTGAAAACTAATTCAAGATTATAACCCAACAATATAAACTAATTCAAAATTTTCAACTACAATATCAAATTCAAGAACCTAATTCAACAACTTAAAGTTGAAAACTAATTCAAGATTATAACCCAACAATATAAACTAATTCAAAATTTTCAACTTCACTATCAAATTCAAGAACCTAATTCAACAACCTAAAGTTGAAAACTAATTCAAGATTATAACCCAACAATATAAACTAATTCAAAATTTCCAACTTCACTATCAAATTCAAGAACCTAATTCAACAACCAAAGTTGAAAACTAATTCAAGATTATAACCCAATAATATAAACTAATTCAAAATTTTCAATTTCACTATCAAATTGAAGAACCTAATTCAACAACCTAAAGTTGAAAACTAATTCAAGATTATAACCCAACAATATAAACTAATTCAAAATTTTCAACTTCACTATCAAATTTAAGAATCTAATTCAACAACCTAAAGTTGAAAACTAATTCAAGATTAATAACCCAACACTATAAACTAATTCAAAATTTTCAAAAAGCTTCACGATCAAATTCAAGACTAATTCCACAACTAAAGTTAAAAACTAATTCAAGATTATAACCCAACAATATAAACTAATTTAAAATCTCCAACTTCACTATCAAAATCAAGAACCTAATTCAACAACCTAAGTTGAAAACTAATTCAAGATTATAACCCAACAATATAAACTAATTCAAAAATTTCAACTTCACTATCAAATTCAAGAACCTAATTCAACAACCTAGCTAAAATTGAAAACTAATTCAAGATTCTAACCCAACAATATAAACTAATTCAAAATTTCCAACTTCACTATCAAATTCAAGAACCTAATTCAACAACCTAGCTAAAATTGAAAACTAATTCAAGATTATAACCCAACAATATAAGCTAATTCAAAATTTTCAACTTCACTATCAAATTCAAGAACCTAATTCAACAACCTAGTAAAGTTGAAAACTAATTCAAGATTATAACCCAACAATATAAACTAATTCAAAATTTCCAACTTCACTATCAAATTCAAGAACCTAATTCAACAACCTAAAGTTGAAAACTAATTCAAGAACTTAATTCAAGAACCTAATTCAAACTTAAAATCAAGAGCCTAAGATATTTACTATGCTCACAAATTCTAAAATCAAATTCAAGTTCAAACTTCTCAAATTCAATTATATGAATTATAAATGTTCATAACATTATTCAAGATTCACAACTAGCAATGTTCATAATCTAACAATAACTTAAAATAAATGACAAAAAATAATTTAAAGATTCAAAACTAACAAACTTGCTAATAATAAAAAAAAATATCAAATAAACCCTAACTTAAAATTTTAAATACTACTAATTCAAGTTCTAATCTACATAACAACTAACAATATTTTTAATCTAACATTAACCTAAAATAAATGTAATGTAATTGAAAAAAAATAATCTAACCTTGAATTTTAAATTAGCCCTAACCCGAAAATTAATGATGGAGGAGGAAGGAGGCGGCGAGGAGGTGGCGGCGGCGGCGGCAGAAATGGCAGTGGCGGCAACGATGACTTGAAAGTGTGGAGGTGTGGAGGTTTGTCGAGAGAAGAGAGAAGAGAGAATAGAGAAGAGGAAAATGAAGAGTGACCCGATCACTTTATTTTTTAAAAAGCGAAGGACAGTATCGCTTTTGTCCGTCGCTTTTTTAAATAAGTTGACCGCGTATTGACCAAAAAGCGACAGACAAAAGCGATGTTGTCCGTCGCTTTTCTATTTTTTTTAATATAAATTAAATTTTAAAGAAAGCGACGTACAGCGTCGGTTTTTTTAAAATTATTTTTAATTTTTTTTAATAATTGCAACGCTGTCCGTCGTTTATAATAAAAAATAAAAATTAATTATTTGTAAATAATTTTGGCTCAAAAATCTGCCAAAAAAAACGACGGACAAAGAGACGCTGTCCGTCGCTTTTGTAAAAAAATAATTATAAATTAAAAAAAATAGAAATGCGACGGACAGTGTCGCTTTATCTATCGCTTTTCAGAAGCGACGTTGTCTGTCGCTTTTCTATTCGTCCCTTTTTGAGCTATTTTTAGTAGTGATAGTCATATGGACTTGGTTGATTCGTGTTGTCGAGGAGTATTGCTTGAGAGGTGCAAGACGAGTGAACTTGAAGGGCCTAAGGTCCATAGAGAGTCAGGTTTTACTGGGTTAGTGAAATGAGGCTAGTATTGGTGAGTGCCTGAACCGGCGGGATGTCAAGGGTAAGGAACCTTGGGGGTTGAGTACACAAAACTCACAGGTAGTTCATTGTGTGGCTAAGGGTCAAGTGGTTGACTTAGGATCTTGATTCGAGTCAGTGTGGCAAGTCAAAGTTTTGTAGGTTGTCTCTTAACTGGCTAGCAGGGGTGGATAGTAGACCTGATTTTGAAACTGGAACCACTGAGGCGCTTATAGTGGTTTGTAAGAAGGGTGACTTGGGAAGTCTAGTGTTAATGGTGACTTTGGAAGTCTAGTGTTAATGGTGACTTTGGAAGTCTAGTGTTAAGGGTGACTTGGAAAGTCCTAGTATTATGTGTGACTAGTTGGCTATGACCAGGATAAGATGGTAGAAGGGCCGCCAACTGGTGGAATTGGCAGCGGAAGCGGGATAGGAAGGCTTGAGAAAGAACAAGTAGGTCCATAGGGGTCACAGGGTGGTATTAAAGGGGGATGACGAGGGACTGGATTTCTGTATTTTATACTGCATATTTTCTCTTGATTTCTTATATGATTGTATGGAGTGGATTCGGGTCGACCAATGATGTCTATCAGTACGTGTATTTGTACTAATACTACTCTTGCTATATCTTTTTGGGTATAGTCTGGTTGCAGGGTCAGTGATGTTTCATAGGTACATGATGATGGTGACCTCCAGCAGCTTCTGTCCTTCGATTCCATGATGGAAGTTGTGTCTCTTTTATATTTTTCTGTACTTTTCTTTTAGAGGTATTGTACCTGTTTAGACCAGATTCCTAGGGAGGATCATTTTCAAGTTGTAAAAGTGATTTACTATATCCAATTTAAAGGATTTTCCTGAAATAAAGGTTTGTAAACGTTTCATGTATCAAAAGGAGTTTTTTCTTTATGGTTTGGTTATTTTTCGCATTTACTTATTGAATCGGGTGGTAAGGGTTCTTCTATCTAGATGCTTAGAGTAGGTGCCCGCACGACCCGGTAGTTAGGTCGTTACAATAAAAGAACAAACAAGAAAATTAAACTTAGTAATGATTGAGCGGGTTAGGTTATGACTCTTTTTTTTTACCCATTTTGAGCCCTGCAAACCTACTTATTTAGTAACTCAACTCATTTTGACCCATCCAAATTCAGTCCAACCCGATTTGACATCCCTAATATCAAGTGTGTACCTAACTTGAGAACTTGTAGACAGATTAAAGACTTTTTTAAAAATAAGTCATCACCATTAGGTTGTGAGCCTAAGGTATGGGGGGTTTGATTTGACCCCTACCATGTAATATCTGTTAGGTTTGCCCTGAATTTCCTACTTTAATTGAATTATACTATAATTGTGTTTTACCTTGAAAAGGTTTTCTTGGTGGAAAAATTTTCCTTGTAGGAAAATAACTCTTTCATAATTGGTTAACTGTTTCTTGGAGGAGAAGTTTGGACTTCTATAAATTGAAGATCCCTCTTCTCAAATCAAAATACAATAGCATCCACAATGTAGTCATCAAAAGAGTTTCGTTTAGGGGGAGATTGTTCTCCCAATAAGTCTATGCTTTTTAGTTTTAGTTTTTAATATGTAGGCCAATTAGCCAAATCATATAATAATATTGTGTTTTTAGTATGTTTTTCTTTGTCATCTGATTTATCATTGTTAAAGTTTGCAATTATTAGCTTCCGCATGACGCCCTCTCGATTTCAAACCCAGCAAGTGGTATCAGAGACGGACGATCCAATGGGTTCAACAATCCAACGATTCAATGAGCCAATGATCCAATAGGTGAACGAGGTTGAAGATAGGTTTAAGGCGGTTTCAAATCAAGTTGCAACCAATTTGATGATAATGAAGATTTTTGTCCAGATACTACATGTGGAGAAGGAGTTTTAAGTTTCAACCATATTTTCAACATACATGTTGCTGCTTCTTTAAAAATAGAAGCAAAATATATTTAAATCATTTTTAACCATAATATTTTAAATCTTATTTTTAACCATGGCAAGCAGCAGTGATGAAGATGATGTGAAGATGAAGATTAAATTGCCAGAAAATTCAGGCCAAGGAGAGATTTGTTAGGGTTTGCCCTGAATTTTCTACTTTAATATAATTATACTATAACTGTGTTTTACCTTGAAAAGGTTTTCTTGGTGGAAAAGGTTTCCTTGTAGGAAAATAACTCTTCCGTAATTGGTTAACCGTTTCTTGGAGGAGAAGTTTGGACTTCTATAAATTGAAGATCCCTTTTCTCAAATCAAAATACAATAGCATCCACAATGTAGTCATCAAAAGAGTTTCGTTTAGGGGGAGATTGTTCTCCCAATAAGTCTTTATGCTTTTTAGTTTTAGTTTTTAATATGTAGGCCAATTGGCCAAATCATATAATAATATTGTGTTTTTAGTATGTTTTTCTTTGTCATCTGATTTATCATTGTTAAAGTTTGCAATTATTAGCTTCCGCATGACGCCCTCTCGATTTCGAACCCAACAATATCAAGCAAGAACTTACAATGATCAGAGGGGGACATGGAACCTTGCCTCTAGTTTAAAAAAAATTGACAAAGCAATCTAAGGAAAGGAAGTAGCCTATAGATTCATTTCCATAAAACAGAAGAAGTTAGCTAACAAAAAATTACATTTGTCACATCTTCTTCTAAGAGTGGGAATTTTTCCACTTATCTAGTTGAAGTAGCCCCTTTACCTCTCTTGGAAGGTCTTGAGGAAAGTGATACAAACTCTTGTGTCCACTAGAAGAGGCTATTTTTGCCAAAAGGTCAGTTGTTATCTCCATAGTTGCAAGCAGCCCGCGACTTTCATATTTCCTAACAAACTATGATAGAAATTGCTTGAAGAACCAATTTATGAACTTAGTTTTAAGGTTTCCTCTTCCACCATTCATTGAGCAATCCTCCAATAAGTGTGTGTATTTAATTATTTTTTTGTGTGTGTACTTTTCTTACACAAATTTATTTAATTTGAGTAAAAAGAGTTATCTCTAATGGTGAAAGCTAGCATGTTTATTAAGTGAATAATTAAGATAGGTACAAGATGGTCATCCGTATACCGTCTTTACATTAAAAAAACTAGAATAAAATATAGAAAAATTTATTCAATAAACTTAAGAGCTCTTATAAAGGTTTGACTTTAGGCCATCGATTCCGTTAAACCGCCCCTGATTCTATAGTGGAGGACATGTATAGAGAGAGAAATAGAGAATGCAACTGAAGAGTGAAAATTAAGGGAAAAAAGAAGGATTTTTATAGTTGGTGTGAGGTATTTTTTTTTAAAAAAAATAAGAATCTAGTATATAACATTCTATGTATATTGTTTTATATTAGATTTGACTAGAAATCAAAATTAAACCAACTATATCAATCTTAAGAATCTATACAAAATATAATAGAAAATCATTATCATAAAATATGTGAATAAATTATTAATATTAGTTCAAAAGTTTTTGCCCAGTCAACATTTAAATACCCTAAATATGATTTTCTTGTCTATATATACATTAGTATGTTAACGAATCAATTTCATATCTTGTAGTCTATAATATTAATTTTGATAGTTTAAAGCATCTTGACTCATAAATTAACTGTAACGTGATCATTTCATTGGTTTCTTTTGACTAAATTATATAAAAAATTTACTTGTTAAGAAAATATTATATAATATTGTTCTTTAATGTAACTGTAGATTAATATAAGTTATGATAGATTCTTTTTTTAACTAATGATAACACGCCAAATTAAATTTCTTTATGCGTAATAATGCGAGAAAGATTTCGATGAGATAAGCCTTCGACAAAAAGTATCAAGAGCTTAAAAGAAGGGATGTAATTGCAAAAGTAAAAATACTATTGAATCTTGTGGTCTTAATTAAACATGTCATTTGAAAAGTTAAAATTAAACAATTGTCAAAAAAGAAAAAAGACAAACTTTTTGAAAAGATTAAAAAAGAAAGAATAACAAATAAATCGAGTATATTTGTAGCATTTTTTATACAAGTTTCTTCATCCTTGAGGTTTTAGATCTACATCTACACTCGGCATCGTGGCTTCACCTTCTAATGGTAAAATAGGAACTCCCTGCTATCAAAAAATTAAATTAAAACATTTAGTCAACAGAAAATGTTTGTTGCATGTTGTGATATCTGTTGTATTTGTGGAGTCTGTCGTTAATGTATTTTGAAACCTTTGATTGTTGTTGCAAAAGGAAAATTTTATTGTCACTTCAGGGATTGCAGTTGGAGGGGCTACTGCTGCTGTAGCAGTGAAAGCACTGCTAAAGCCTATCATTGAGCTACTTCGTTCAGCCATCAGATTCTTGACCAAAAGCCCTTTCTTTTTACCTTTCTGATCAACACCAATAATAATGTTAATTACATTTGAGCAATTTTCACCATTTTTAGCATTATTCTTAACCTTGTTAGTGTTTTCAAGAAAATCATCTGAATTATAATTTAAATTAGACCCATCAATAATCACATTTTCAAACTCATTTCCATTACTGTATTTTTTCTTCTTTTATTATGAATATTGATGAGTTTGAAGATACAAGTATTGATGGGTCTACTTTAAATTATAATTCAGATGATTTTCTTGAAAACTCTAACGAAGTTTAAACAGTGCTAAAAATGATAGAGATAGCTCAAATGCAACTAGCACAATTACTGGTATTGATTAGAAAGGAAAAAAAAGGGTTTCTGGCCAAGAATTTGATGGTTGAATGAAGAAACTCAATGACAAGCTTTAGTAATGCTTTCACTGTTACAACAGCGGCAGCCCCTCCAACAGCAACCCCCGAGGCGATAACAAAATGTTCCTCTGCAACAATAATTAAAGGTTCCCAGAATACATCAACAACGGCTTTCACAAAGAAAGATGAAATATGATCTCCAAATTGAAGGATACTTATGGACAGAGAAATAGAGAATATATTTTGAGTGGTGAAAAGTTAAGGAAGAGTTTTTATAGTTGGTGTGAGGTGGTTTTACAAGATAATATTTGGCAATCTTGTAAACAACATTCTATATAATATTGATTTGCATAAGATTTGGTCAAAAGTAAATCTATCAATCTTGAAAACCTACCAAAAATACAATCTTAGTAAAAAGATTATTATCATAAAATAGGTAAATAAATTATTATTATTAATTTAATTTTTGTTCGGTCAACATTTGAATATCTTAAAGTGATTTTCGCTTCTCTATATACATCAATATGTTAACAATTCAATTTCATACCTTGTAATCTATAATATTAATCATGATTATTTATGTTATTTTGACTCACATTTTAATTATAATCTGATTGTTTCATTAGTTTATCTTGATTAAATTATATAGTTTCATAATTTATTATTGTATGAGATTGTCTTTCTATGTAACTGTAAATTAATATATCTTATAATAGATTTTTAATTTAATGATAGTATGTCAAATTAAATTTAGGGTCAATTAATTAATAATATATATTTTTTGGAACCAAAAATATGCT
Source organism: Jaltomata sinuosa (assembly GCA_003996215.1). Lineage (NCBI taxonomy): Eukaryota > Viridiplantae > Streptophyta > Magnoliopsida > Solanales > Solanaceae > Jaltomata > Jaltomata sinuosa. The sequence continues at coordinate 3,814 of QJPP01001791.1, read as the reverse complement.
AACAAGCAGTAAATAAAATTATAAAAATAAGAGTTTAAAACATGATTTTTGAAAAATAGAAGAAATGGATCGATCAAACATAAAAAAATAATAAATAAGTAATTTTGGAGAGATCAAGCTTCATGTAAAATCATTTTTTTCTTAAGTTATATCAAATTGAAGCCATAATTCAAATGGTACTTTCAATGTTATAAATAGGGAAACTTACATAGATGTGCTATATTAACAAAATATTTATCATTTATAGCAATTTTTTTTTTCACTGGACACTTATAATATATTTATAATATAATTTTAATACATTTTGCAAAGAATAATTTATAAAACACATATAATACAAGTTTTATTCATGGATTATATATTTATCACACACTTTAATACACTTATAATAATATATTGTGCCAATTTTTTACAAAACAAGCATAATTAAAACACTTATAATACATCTATATTGTATGCATAATTCACTTTTAATACATAGTGCAGATTTATCATAGTATTGCTATATATTGCTATAGATGATAATAAAAAATCGCTAAAAATAATAATTATTTATTAAAAAGTACTCACTGGAGTAATTTTTCTTCATAAATACAGTCCCACAATTTCAACGTTTATGCAACGAAGTTAGACTTCTTCATCTGCAAACCTATATTTAGCTATAGCTAAATAAATTTATGTATCTTGTCTAGTAAACAATTCATTCTAAAAATCCTAAACACAGTCTTTCATTACTATAACTTAATACAATTCCAACAGTAAATTTGCATTAAATTTGAGGAGAGAAATGTCATTACCCAAATAATCATGAGTGACACCGACTCGAAACCCCCGAATGAGCGAACCCATTATTACCTCAACACTTGGTAAATCTAGCAGCACACACTAGTTTGCATTAAAATAAACTATCATTCGAGTCTAAATTAAAAGCTAACAATATCCTGCGGAAATACCCCTAGAAACTGAAAGTCATCGTATCAAAATATCTACCAAATATCTAAAAACGGGGATGTGACCCCAAAAACAAAGAGTTAAGTCCGAAATAAGTGGACTAATGCTAAATTGAGAGAAACTATGGTAGTCCGAAGGAAGCAGATCACCCTTGGAATCTGAAATTGCTGGAACTAAATCCGAGGTCTCGTCGGAGCCGTTGGAATATGTTCTGTACTAACAAAAGAAAAGCAAGTGCAGAATCAGTACACAACCACAGTGTACTGGTAGGATCATCGGTCAACTCCAACAGACAATATATAAATAATAAACTATAACAAAGTAAAGCAGTACAAAGTACAAACATGTAAAACAACCAGTAATATAATCCCAGACTCTCAATTTGCCTTCTAACTTATCAACCATAAGAAAGCAGGTTCAATAATCATCCAAACAATGAACAATAACCATAATATTTATCCTTTTCACGTCATCCGGACCAACTAAGAACCCCTAGACCAACACTTAAGTGTTATCATACAATGCCCAGTCCACCCCAGGACCACCCCACATTTAAGTGTAACAACCCGGCCTCTCAAGGACCAATATGCAACAATTATAATTTCAACAATCAATCTGGTCCACTCATAGAACCATTGAAAACACAATCAATAATATATATTTAAACCCATACCAGGCGTGGTACCCTAGCCAATCGATATAGAACATGTACCAAACGTAGTACCCGAGCTAACCAATATATATATATATAGATATCCCGTATCAGGCATAGTACCCGAGCCAACCGTTAGTATCCCGTACCAGGCGTGCTACTCGAGCCAACTGATATATCACACAAAGTCCAACAGTCAATAATTAAATGAACAGAACATACTTGTAACACCAACAAGCAATAATACCAAGTTCATTTCACAAAATTGACACCCGAATACTTAGACCCTCATAAACTCATTCCCTAAATATGCAAGGCACACACATTACTAAGTTAAAGTTACAGGCATACATATTGCATTTGGAAAACAATATCATCACCTACCTCGAATAGCTTGCAACTCTACTAGGCTGGAGCCTTCCCGTTTTCTGAAGCCTTCGCTCGTTCTTGGTCTAAAAACAGTTACAAACACTATAATCAATCTAAATGGCCTAATAATACCCGGATTATACTCAAATTCTAATCCCCAAGCTAAACCATGATCATTCCATCCATCTCAAGACTTTTTCACCATTAATTCACCTAAAAACTACCATCTAACGATTTTATTAAGAAAATAACAGTGTTTTAATCATGCATAAGTGATAATAATCATAACCCAAGAATTTTACACCTAGAATTTCCCTTTCTTCACCGGATTCTATCATCCTAGGTCATTCCAAACGTTTCCCCATGCCCGAGATTATAGCTTCTAAGGTCTGGGAATCAAAATAAAAATATGAAAAACTAAAACCTTACCTTTTCGATGGAGTTTGGTGAAAAATCACTGAAAATTGCCTCATTTCGTCTGTGCCCTTCCCCAAAATGTTCTTGAGAGTTTCTGAACATTTTTGGGAAAGTTTCAGCATTTAACCCGACTAAGTCTGCTATAGCGGTCCGTATACCACTATAGCAGTGCCACCATAGCGTAATTGACCGCTATGGTGGTGCTGATCGACGTTGACTTCCCTTATAGTGGGAATTTCTCCGCTATAGCGGTCATCTCTATAGTGCAGTGAAAATTTCTCCGCTATAGCGGTCGTCGTTGTAGCGCAATGATTGACATGGGGACAGAACCTTGGAAAATCCCCCAAAAGTGCCCATTTTACAACACACCTTAAAACCTGACTTTTCGGATTAACCCCTTCATGTCAACCTTAATACCAGGAGTTCTACTTGGACGTGAAACCACAGATTCGGGCATGTAGAACGGCCAGGAACGCTTTCACGGAGCCAGAAATGCACGGTTGCAGCTGCTTGGCGTCCAGGTAGGCTAGGTTTCTTCCAAGAGTAGATTGACAGCTTTTATTTTCGTATTATTGTATAGAATGAAAGGGAGAACCCATGGTTAGGCCTTCGGGCACGGAGTCTGGAGAAAGTTGTTGAATTGTCGGATTACTTTAAAAATGGTAGAATGAAAATAGGGTGCTGTGATATTCTAGGCATTGCTTAAATTGTGTGATTTTGCTAATAAAAAATACAGAAACTAGAATATCAGAGGGTTCAGGGAACCAGAAAAGGGTTAGTAATTAACAAATGTGTAAGGAACGGAAGTTCCGGACTAATTGGTATAATTAGGATAATTGTTTAGTTGTGTTCTAAGGGTGGGAAGGGTTTTCCCAGGTTGTATTTGGTCCTAGGAAAAGGGTCAGGAATAAATGTAATTAACTGCATGTTTAAAGGGGCGAACCGGGGTTAGTCTTTGGATGGGATTTGATGGTTCATAGTGTACCCGGAATGGGGTAGGTGATGGCTTATGATTTCTGTGAATGTTGTATATTTTGTACTCTTATCTAAGTGTTTGTATGAATTGCATGGTTTAGAGGAATTGTGTAGAATGTCTAAGGGTCCTGTTTTACAGTTTGTGAATTGAACGGTGTGTTGCTTTTTGGTTTACAAGTGTTGTTCATTATTTGACTATGGATTATAACAAATGGTTGAATCGGTTACCACGCCTGGTACGGGTATAATAAATAGTTGGCACGGGTACCACGCCTAGTACAGGTATAACAAATGGTTGGCTCGGGTACCACGCCTGGTACGAAATACTAACGGTTGGCTCGGGTACCACACCTGGTACGGGTTTATTTTATTGCATCATTGCATGGATATTGTTGTATTGCATTAACTGTTATTGGTTCCGTGAGTGGACCAGACTATTTTATTGAAATG